>JACCPG010006061.1:0-16406 GCA_016069955.1 Drepana arcuata | reverse complement strand
GCAAACTTCGTTTGTTTCATTCAGTCCAGTATAATTGTGTGGCGACAGAAAGGGACAGATACAAATAGCTTCGTGGCCAGAACACGCAATTCATCATTTAAGGTAGCCCGCAACAAAGCACAGTTGGTTTATTCAGTCAGATTACAAGAAATATCAACACGAGCGAAAGTTATTAATCAAGGGTTCTTACTGACTTTTGTTTGGCAATTCCTGACAATAGTTTCCGATTTGTATGGGCGAGAAGGAGACATTTTAGGTACATTCAGGAGTAATCCGTAACCGTAATATTTCAGTAATTAATTGCGGAAAACTCTCAGTAATATAATCGCGTTCACTGCGGTGTGTGTATAAAAGTTTTATAAAAATAAACGTTTCTTACTATTATACTAGAATTACGCCTTGGTATGTTTATTTAAATGAAAAATTCTTCTATGTGTGTATGATTTCACTCCTGAACTCCCATTTAATGTAATAGCACCAAAGTACTATAGAAAAGTGACTGTAACCTAGCGATATAAAGCAGGATACTTAAACCTTATGACACGCGAGGTGTGGCAATGATCCCTACCTTTATGAAGGTCCTCAATATTTTATGGCTTATCTGTCGGACCCAATCGGAATATTAAAAATCTTGTTATAGTATTCCATGGATACAGAAAATTCTAATATTAAATCAACAGTGTACATTGAAACTAATGATACGCTCTCATTTTTTATGATGTACTGAAGAAGCTTTTTGAAGAGGAAGCCTTACAGAAAATAACAACAAAATAGCACAAATATGTATAGTTTCAAACGTTTTCAAAGCTCTACTATGTCATCAAAGAACTTACATAGGTTTCTATCTTATGCTCGTAGCCCAGACCTTCTGCTTAACAAAAGGTTCAGCACGTGTACTGCAAACACCCAATGGTGTTTCGCAATCGGATAAAAAAGAAGAATACATCCCATTGATTATTATAACTTATTATTCCGGGGCATAGATCTAAGAAAATCCAGGAAAACGCTCATGGCGGCTGATACGAGTAATACCAGTCATAAAAAAAAGTTACTCTGCAGCCGTAACATACAGGGAGATTTCCTTTCTTTATACTGGCAAATCTATGGCATAAATAAACCTTTTTGTGTTTTCTTATTTAAGAATGACGAAAGTAGAATAAAAAGAACCGTAATGTGAGACGAGCTTGATAAAGCTATTCAATGAAAGCTAGGAATAAATTCGCTTCGTAAATATTACATTTTATATCAATGTACTGCCCGGAGGCGTTATAAACTGCAAGTCTGCACATGAATTTATGATATCTCAATTTGGTTCCCAATGAAAGTATCAAATACTAAACATTTCATCTACATACTCGAATGGAATTTTAATATGTATCGATCGTTGAGACCTGGCATGAAGATGACTTGATTGAGGCTTCTGGTGACAAGAGAGCTGGTACGTTGGTAACAGCATTGATATACAGCATGGTAATGCTGCCTACCGTGGGACAACCAGTAGTAGACAAATGACAAATTATGTTGAGCAAATTGAAATACATGTTACTAAATTCAATTCAATTTGCACAAAATAAATTTGAATTCGTTAATATTTGTTCAAGTTGTGGAGTCCGACTGGTTGTAAAGTCAAGATTACAGTTCGAACCCGGCGGTCTGTACTAAATAAACTTTTCTGAATACTAGATTTACGGTGAAGGAAAATATCGTGAGGAAACCTGTAAACGTTTGAGACGAAATTAGAAGACATATAGGTACGCATTGTTAAAGTGCTTGAAAGCTTTATCGCAGAACACAGAAGCTATTATAATAAAGTCTGTCTTCGACATATTTTAATTCGATTGTAATCACTTTCATAATTTTAACCAACCAATATACCGAAATAAAATGTACCGAATTGTTGACCTACTTCTAATGGAATACTTAGCGGTCAATCATCCAATCTAAAACTTAGTCAAACAAAAGTATTAAAAAAATATGAAAAAAATATATAGTTGAAACTAATACTCGAGCACCGCACATTTCCATATTCAAAACTTGTATTTGGAGTCATCGATACAGATAAGAGACACCATCTAACTTTTAAATTAGTTACTATGACGACGAAAATAGAATGAAAAAGACGCTTCACGCTTTCTCGAGGAAACAAAGTGTAATACTATTCACTTTTCAAATGTATATTTTTTATGTACCTCTAACGCAGCAAACAAAACAAAAATACCAAGAGTAGAACTCGCAAGTTGCCGACTCTGTAGCATCTTTCTGACATCCTTGAGAAACTCTATTCTACCTTTGAGGTTTAACTTACAGAGCTGACAAGGAAATTCTCATTGAACTCATTCATTCCTCAGCCAGCACGTTTAAGAAGGCATTGAAAGACCAAGCCATCTGCAACGTTGGCCGCAAATATATTTCAGGAGAAAAAACGTTGTTGTGTATCACAGGGACCCTTGTGGCTAGGTGGGAAGATATAAATAAAATCTCGTTGGTACAGACTGGGTAAATCAAATATAAATAAGATATAACTCGCAGTACCCCAGTATTTTCTTGTTTTATATCAACTTTTTTCGTTGGGTGCTTCATACTTTTTAAGGTTGCTTGGTATTCATCCCCGCATCAAGTGCAATGAAGAGGCCACTTGTAATATTTCTAACACACTTTATTAACAAACGTTGCGAGTATTTTCAGTGAAAATTAATTTAACTTCAGAATAAAGTATATTGTATATCCCTAATAAAGTCTGTACACCCGCAATTATAACTTTTGGGATGGTGGAGGGAAAATAAACACAACTGGACGCGCCCCCTAGGCACAGGTTTAAAACGACTTGGGTTCACGAATATAGCAAATTGGTTATTTAATGTGTAGCGCCACCTGTATAAGCTAATTAGCTGTATTATTACCTCTAATATTTAAATAATATATCGGCCCTCCCATAAGTGTTCTCAATGGGGCAGGAGCTTTACAACTTTCCGATTTATCGGAGATAATCCCACTCTCTTCTAGTTGGTAAACATAGAGAGCCCTGGTGGCCAGAATGGTTTGAGTAGTTGCCTGCAGCACAAAGATTGCAAGTTCGGGTGTAGGTATAGTCGTGCTTGCATCTGTCACGTGGCACCTAAAATGTATACCTGGCGGAAAGTTGGTGTGTGGGTACCACTTATACGCCTCTGCCTACCCCTTCGGAGATCCTTGTGAGAAGGCGTGAGGATATTACTATTGTATATACTCTGAATTCTTCATCTACTTCCTCTCGATATTTTTCATTACCCAAATGCATAAATAATCACTTTGGAACTACAGCACCGCTGAGAAATTCATGTGAAATTGTGTTTAGGTATAAAACATGACAACTTTCGTATTGATAAATCTTGATTTTTATCAGAAGAACAAAACGCCAAATCCTTGGTCCACCCAACACAAAACCCCAGCCAAATAAAACATCAAAAGTCATTGGTTACCGTTGCGGTCCTCTCCTATTAATATTTGATGTGTAAGGATATTTAATACTGATACGACTCTCGCGCCGCAGACATACGTGTCATAATGCACTGTACTTTATTGCGCACAGTTGCCTTGTGTCACAACAAACTTTTATATAATTGATAACAATATTTTCAAACAGAGAGATACATCATTTAAATGTTCAATTCAATTTCTTATGTGGCCAATGTTTTTTGTTTGTCTTTTATTAAGAACACTTACAATATTTATGCGTCTTGAAAAAGAGGCAGAAGACCACGGCGATCAAACACCCAAAAATTGTTGGTAGATAAAAGTGTAGAGCGCCAGGCGTCGTTAGCCTTACATTGAAACGAGAAAAGCCGGACTATCTCCTCTGCTTGTTTCCGGGCAGGAGAGATAGGGATCTTTCAATCTATGTTAACTTCCTCAAGAATGAAAAAAGTTTCATTTTGGGTTTTGTAGCATTGTGCAAATGTTTCTAATGACTTTAACAGTTAAGATAAAAATAAACTTTATATTGTTTCCAACGTCTTCAAAAGTAGGTACTCGAAATCCCCGAGCATGTATGAAGAGACTAATGAATGCGGATGAAACGAAAGAGGTCTCTAAGTCTAGAGAAGTTTAGATTCTCAATTGGACTCGATATATAGCGGTCATGTTCGACTATTATTTTTGCGCCCAAAGGAAGGTGCGCGTCAGTACCTAACTTTTAAACCTTATTTCTTTCTTCGTACATATATATCAGTTGACTGGGGTATGTAAATCATTACCTAAAATGACAGTCTTCATGAAATGTGTACAAGAAACAGGAGTCATATATTATGAAATTATAATGGTTAATGTATTCCAAACCTTGATACCTTTTAAGTGCAATGTACTTAGTTTACTGTTTCAATAGATACTAGACGTCTGCCTGATCGCTCCATCTCGGCCGTAACGTTATGTTTAAATTACCGCACCCCGCCGTATAATACAGAAGTTAGCAGCAGCTTGTGAAAATAGAGTGATACTTTGTGTCCAGAGTTTTGCTCAAATGGCTTCAAAGTGCTTGGTACATTATTATTATTAGCATTCGTTGTGTGCCGCAATTTCACCCATGTAAGATTAAATTTAATTGGAAAATCTTTTCTCTGGAATAAAATGAAGTAAAATTATAAAATATATCTTTCGTTTTAATCCAGCTTATACTATATTCCTGTGACTAGGTTTCATCCAATTCCTTGCAGTCGTTCTGGCGTGATTGAGTTGCAAATATCCTTGTTTTTTTAATAAATATACCTATATAAAAACATTTATGATTCACCGCGTAGACTTTTATCTCTCTTAAATAAAATGAAGAGCTCTGATTTTAAGAGAGAAATCGCGCTGTACTCCCGCTGCCTACCCTGTAGCCCTTTATTTGGGTCTATGTCAATTTGTGTGGAACTGTCCCAAGGTATTTATTGTTATTGTAAAGAAATAATCTATCCTAATCTGATTTAATTTAATAAAAGCCTCTAAAATAGAATAGCTCCACGGAACACTAGCTTGGAGGCTAGAGCACTCAAATTAGAAGATGACCCGGTTCCGACAAAACTAAAATAAAGTTAGATATCAAGAGACCGGGTCGGCGGTTTGACCTTTTAAAACTACGTTGACCCTAAACCGGGTAGTGTTTGGGTTAGATAAAACTGCAGGCAGCAGACAAAGTGATATTATGGCACTTATCGCTTCATTCACAAGGGCTATGTACCTTTTCAAGGGCTTGTCTTTAATGTAAATTAAAAATCAAGACTAGGCTGCAAAGTAAAAGGGTAGGTTAGATTTTTTTACTAAAGAAAGTTTAAAAACGATAATTCTCTTAAATTTTCTGTATTTTATACAATAAAATTAATTAATATAAAATACATAAAAAGGTTTTATATGTTTTATGTCTTATTTTATATGACATTAAATATTACTTAATTTAGTCTTTATTTCATAAAGTAAAGATAAGTTAAGTACTAAATTCATTAACAGGTAGTTTTGAAGATATTGAAGATATTCTAACCGACCTTTTTGTTGGCGGTCCACTGTATTTTTACACGACTGTGTATGTACCAGAAGGAATTAAATAAAGATTTTTTTGCCGAATATATGTATATTTAGATGCCACTTGACTTGACTTAATCGAAATTCAGTAACCTCTTCATTAATTGTCACTGGTTTCTAAAAATCTTGAGGTTCCTCGAGTTCTTTGAGTGACACACACTAGACACAAAGATCTAGGTAGTTGGAACGAAATGGTCCACTGCCTAGTCTTCTTCTAACTTCTAAATTTAACAGACATGAACAGCACACTGAGCATTTATTGACAAAGTTGAAATGTTCAATTAATTGCCAAGATACGGAACCCTCGAGTTCCTCGGTTCTTATGTAAGACTGTAAGGCATATACATTTGGCATGACCGATAAAATCCGGATTATATTGGGATTTATTATGTTGCGAGGTCTTCAATCGAATCACTTAAAGATTTTTCCGTTCAGTAATCCACAAAATCTTGTTATAAAAGGACTTTTTTGTATTGACCGACGTAACTAGTGAACTAGCTACGTCGGTCAATACAAACAAATCCAAGGGATTGTGTACATTCTTAGAATTTGTGGCTTAATGGTTCAAGTACACATTGCGATGATGAGACAACAGGTTTGAACCCAGACTTCATCAGGCAGGGCGTAGCGGGATCTCAAGCTCAAAATTGGACTTGCAGTGCCACCTTTTACGAGGTCGCAGTCAAATTCCGGGTGCTTTGTTATTTAGTGAGAAAGTTTTACGGAAATCGACAGGAACGAAATTAGTTAGCTCCTTATACTACTAGCACAGCAACTCGACCCATCATAAGGTCAACACTGTGCGAGTACCCTAAGTGCTACCTTCACGTACAGGTTACCACTTATTACGAAAAGTAAAGATTATTTCAATGCATTACCATACCATACGTCTTAACAAAGCAATTCCTAGAATTTAAGGGCCGACCTGACTTCTCTATAATATATACAGGGAAAGTAGGTCGTAGTTTTTTTTTGCATACATACATATTGGTGGCCGAGTGGTTCGAGCAGTTGCCTGCGACGCAAAGGTCGCAAGTTCGAATCCCGACTGTACCAATGAGTTTTTTCTGAACTTAAGTACAGTGATTAGTCACACCACGAGCTTTACGGTGAAGGAAAACATCGAGAGAAACCTGCATACGTCTGAGAAGAAATTCAAAGGCGTATGTATAGTCGTGCTTGAGTAACGGCGATGAACTCGCCATCTGTCACGTTGGCACCTAATATACCTCTGGCGGAAAGTGGGTGTGCGGGTATAACCTATACACCTCTGCCTACCCCTTCGGGGACCCTTGTGGGAAGGCGTGAGGATATATAAATACATACATACATATCATTACGCTAAGTTCCTCACTGAGTAAGCAGGGAGAACACTGCCAGTTCTCTCCAGACTTGCAGTATTTTTTTGCATCATCCACATTAGACAGTCTCTTCGTACATGCTCCCCGGTTTCGGGTACTTTTGACGTTTCCATCTTTGAGTGTTTGATCGATTTGATCTAGGTAGTTAGTTAGAACTAAGAACTTCCTCCGTCTCTTGTTCAACTTTGTATGTATATCTCTATCTTCTCGCATCTCTCTAATGAAGTAATGAACATTAAGTGGTTCAGTTAGTTCCGGTAACTAGGTCAGTGTTTACAAATAAAAACCTTTTAAAGCCTTCAAAGCGAACTAACGCCAGCTTTTCCAGGACTTCACTTTTTTACGACTAGTATTAATTAGAACCAAGGAATTTAAATTTAAAGTGACAGTATAAAGAAAAACACTTCAAAGCCAAACCATATATTCTGCTTAAACCATATTTTAATGGGCTAAAATCCCCTGGAGCATGAGTAAAAACACCGATCAATGTCGATGAAAATAGAGAGGTCTGTTAGTCTATAGACGACTGGCGCTCTGCTCTCTCTACCTAACCCGTGAGAGACTCAGCGTAATAAATAATATGAAGGTATAGTCAATAAAGATATCTCGTTTTTACCACCGGGAAGCTTCTTCTAATTTATTATGTTTTTTTTCACTTATATTATATTTTTATATATTTTATTCAGTATTGGCAATGAAGAGATTCGTAAAGAAACCGATGTGTGCGATGGTATGGTTGTAAAGATAAAGTAAGGTTTGTTACTTCGGACATATTGTTAGGAGAGACGAAGGAAGAAAAAATGTTTTTATTTAATTTAACATTTTATTATTTATAATGTATTTGGAACAAGAGGCATAGGCGGACCGTGTCATAACCAGCTAGATGAAATCGATTTAATACTGAACGACATTGTTAACGAACAGTAAAAATGCTACGTTAATACTACAGTTAGATTGCGGTTCAAAATTTCATAACCGATACCAATATAGGCGAACGCATAACTAACTCTCTCCGCTCCGAGTGAAACCCCATTGATTGGATTCGCAATATTGCCTATTGCTCTGCAGGGCATGGACCTCTTAGTATGTTGTGAAGTGTTCCCATTTCTAACGAATGCTTATGTAATACTATTAGCGGGCTTCAAGCGCAGACCCTGTATAGGCGCTGGATGTATTATTGCGAGCTATTAAGCTGCTATGCTTATTATATGACTAGCTGTGCCCGCGACTTCGTCCGCGTGGAATAGTGTCTTTGTTCAGCATTTTTTGGATATACATTTTGACTTATTTTGCACATGATACAAAAAGCTTACCACAAAGCTTATTGAAAACCACATCTAAATCGGATAAGCCGTTTTCGAGATCAGGGTGCACAAACGCACAGACAAACAGATAAGCAGACAAACAGACAAAAATTCTAACAATCAATGTTTTGGGTGCTATTTGCGTTGATAAAGGTCCCAGTCTTATTTTGTCTCATATATCTTTCATGTACAGACATCCGTAAATTGTTTATTATATGTATGGATTTAGATAACAGCCATGTTGGCCGAGTGGTCCGGGTAGTCGCCAGCAACACAAGGATTGCAAGTTCGAATCCCGGCTGTACCAATGAGCTTTTCTGAACACAAGTGAAATGATTAGTCACGCCGCGAGCTTTACGGTGAAGGAAATTATTGAGAGGAAACCTGTATAAGTTTCAGAAGACACTCAAAGGTATGTATAGTCGTGCTTGAGTAACGGCGATGAACTCGCATTGTGTCGCGTACGTATCTAAAATCTAGCGGAACGTGGGTATGTGGGTACAGTACATCTCTGCCTATCCTTTTGGGGACCCTTGTGGGAAGGCGTGAGGAAAAAAGATTTAAAGGTGGAAATTACAGGTTCAATCCCCAGTCCTCAAACATTCAAAAGAGGGACTATCATAATACATCCTACAAAAAAAACTTCTATTTTGAAAACTTTTATAATTTTGAAAGTCGATAACATTCGGCCAGCATTCAGTAGATAAGACAGATTACACAAATGTAAGCGATCCCCCTAATCGGCAAAGCCTGTTCCAACATAACAAAGTAATTTAAATAAGTTGAGTTTCAGTTCGTGAGCCTGAACGTAAAGTCTCCTCGCACTGGACAGAATGCTAATGTTCGTAGATATGCTATCTACCAACCGTTGTACGACTACAGCCTTAGATGCCTTTGACACGATTAGGTACTGATTAGCACGTAGTCCTGTGGCATATTGGTCCAGCTTCGGATCGACCGTATGTGCTTTTACTATATCTCAAATAATACATACGCTTTTAATAACATAATTGCCACAGTTTTATTGCCGTGGTGGCCGAGTGGTTTGAACAGTTGCCTGCGACGCAAAGGTCGCAAGTTCGAATCCCGACTGTACCAATGAGTTTTTCTGAACTTAAGTATAGTGATTAGTCACACCACGAGCTTAACGGTGAAGGAAAACATCGAGAGGAAACCTGCATACGTCTGAGAAGAAATTCAAAGGCGTATGTATAGTCGTGCTGGAGTAACGGCTATGGACTCGCCATCTGTCACGTTGGCACCTAATATACCTCTGGCGGAAAGTGGGTGTGTGGGTATTACCTATACACCTCTGCCTACCCCTTCGGGGACCCTTGTGGGAAGGCGTGAGGATATTATGTTTATTGAAAACCGTATAACAACATTAATTACTTTTCATATTCAGGTTCATTTGCTTATTTAGGCTCGCTGACGGTAAGTTTTGCAGAAATCAAATATGAATGCATATTAAAATGAGGAAGCGTTTGTAATAAGCATGTAAGTATAGTTTGGATAACACCCAGACCATAAATACATATTTTTATATCGGCAAGTCAGCATCTGATAGTATGCAACATTTGCTACTTCTGGAAGCTGTCCATATCCGGCTCAGCCAGGCGTATCAATCGCGTATCGAAAACACTAGATAGTTTTTATATTTAAATCTACCCTACGCCGAAATAGGCACTCACTCGTGAGTTTGTTCATAGAAGCAGTGCACTGCGCCACTCGTTTCTATTTACCCCTAATGCACACCTCGCAAACACCGACAAAGGCCCACCTCTCTATTTTCACTTCAGCAATACCTTACTTTCTGTATCACGATGTTTGCAAGCTATCGGTTAATTATTAGCATACAAAGTGGTTTATTATCTGCTTTCAAAACTGTTGTACGTTTATATATGTAAGTCTAAGGTATTCTTTAAACACAGCGATATAGCAATTTTAGACGTTGCTTAAAAAAAGAAAACCGTAAAACACTTCATTATATGGACTAGCACCCGCTCGCTGCAAACTAAAATTATATAGAGGTCGTCTTCAATCGAATTACTTAAACATTTTTCCGTTCAGTAATCCGCATAAAAGGCAGTCCTTTTTGTGACAAGATTATGCACTAGTTAATTATAAAATATTCGCTAGTTAAGGCGGCACTTAACTAGTAAAGCCAATACAAACAAATCTAAGGGATTTTGTTAATTCTTAGAATTTGTGGCTGTACACATTGCGATGCTGAGACAACAGGTTTGAACCCAGGTTTCATGAGATCTAATGAAAATAACACAACTCTATCCGAGAACAGTGACATTTGAGATAATATAATATATAGAGATATATCAAATTTAACAAAAAAGCCGTGGTGGCCGAGTGGTTCGAGCAGTTGCCTGCGACGCAAAGGTCGCAAGTTCGAATCCTAACTGTACCAATGAGTTTTTCTGAACTTAAGTACAGTGATTAGTCACACCACGAGCTTTACGGTGAAGGAAAACATCGAGAGGAAACCTGCATACGTCTGAGAAGAAATTCAAAGGCGTATGTATAGTCGTGCTTGAGTAACGGCGATGGACTCGCCATCTGTCACGTTGGCACCTAATATACCTCTGGCGGAAAGTGGGTGTGTGGGTATTACCTATACACCTCTGCCTACCCCTTCGGGGACCCTTGTGGGAAGGCGTGAGGATATAATATTGTTATTATTATTTATCAAATTTAACCGTGATCTTCTTACCCTTGATCGGGTAACTCTATTAGAACAACAATAAAGCTTATTAAAAGGTTATGGGTTCAGCGACTTACAAAAGCGTTTATTTTAAGGTAGTGCCCTAATCTAATGTTGAGCTCGGCTGGGCCAAACAAAAGCCATCTGCTCCTTGGTTTTAATCTAAAGACTTTCAACCTTTGTTTCCGCTCTTAGTTCAATCACAATTAATCTAATAAACTTTCTTTTGAACGGAGGCATGAAGTGTTCATGAGCAATTTAGCACTTAATAATAATGGGTATTATTGTGAGGTTTCAATACTATTGCAGCGTAATTTTCATTATACTTATGAACTGACAAGCTCTACATTTATATACTTTAAAGGTTACCAACATGAGAGTCAATTTGACAAGTCAATTACACAGAGATCTTTTGCGTAAGTAAAAAAATGCCTATGATTTATTAATATTTTTATGGTTTTTTTTGTCCTTGATTGATACGTTGATATTTATTTATTTATTAATAATATAACTTTGAGGAATATTTTCATTTAAAAGTATAGTAAATAAAAGTTACACTATCATTTACAGTGAATTAATGAATACAGTACAGTACCATTTTACTTTTCTTTTTATTAATTTTTTTAGAATACAGTAAAAAATAACATAGATACAAATTTAAAAGTATAAATAAAACATCGTGAGGAAAATAGCTACTCCTTTACCTGGCTACTCAGTGATAGTTGTGGGTAGGCCTAAATATTTATATAAAAATGTTATCCTCACGCCTTCCCTCAAAGGGTCTCTAAACGGGTAGGAAGAGGTGTATAGACAGTCCCCAAACACCCACTTTCCGGCAGAGACATAATTTAGGTGCCAACATGACAGATGGCGAGTCCATCACCGCCACTCAAGCACTACCATACATACGCCTTTTAAATCCCTTACATGCGTATGCAGGTTCCCTCTCGAAGTTTTCCTTCACTGTAAACCTCGTGGTGTGTGTGACTAATCACTGTACGTTCAGAAAAACTCATTGGCATTGTCGGGATAGGAACTTGTAATTCTTGTGTTGCAGGCAACTACTCGAACCAATGGCCGCTACGACTCTATAAAAAAAATTGTTACATTTGAATTTCATTCAGGTATTATATTTAGTACCATTAACTTAGTTTGGCTAATCAGTGCAACGCAAGGCCAGCAACACCAGGCAATGAGCTACAGCTTGCTAGGTGTTAGTTTACATGGTTAACGATGCTATAACCCGGCCAGTGTGTGACCACATAATTAATACCTCTAGTTAATGAGCATTCCTGTGTCTGACATTATTGCAATAAAATGGGAATGTGCTCGGCAGTCCAAATGTTCCTACATAGATATAGCTTGCACACATTACAAGGAAACAACGTACCTTGTTCGTTCCTTAAAAAAGAGGTTATGACCCCTGCAACCTTCGGTTGAACATTACTCTGCGGCAGCGTTTGGTCGAACCCAGTTTAACCCAGAAAAGTTGGCGGTGAAAAGTAAATTTTTTCGCGGTCGCAGCGGGAGTGCCGATTTCGAAGTAGGAGGGCGGGTTTCACAACGATGTAATTTCCTGTGTGGTCCAAACGGCCTGCCTCAATGAGATACCACTTTGATAGAGCCTCATATCACGTGCTTGAGAGAGCTAAAAGGCCGTTATAAGGCAGTTTACTAGCAAGTACGTAAAACAGAGCTGAATGCACACATGTTGATAAAAGTTCAGCGTTCTGACCGCGAAAACTGTATTCAAATTAATTGTCTATCTAGTTACAGAGGCGGCGTAAGGCGTGGGCGACGTGGGCCACCGCCTACGGCCTCGCGGTACAAGGGGCCTCGCGCCTCAAAAAATTTAATTAAAGCGAAAATAAAACAAAAAAAATATATAAATTAATTTTGTTGTGAAACATGTTTTCATAGTATGGCAACATTTGCCGCCGACCAGAGTGCTGGGAATCCCCGGTTTTATTTGTTTACTTTCTTTACTAGGAAGTCAACCAATCAAATCAAAGTACGCAACGCAGTCGCTAGGCGCATAACAATAGAAACGTATAATTGTGTTATTCAATATTGTTTATTTTTATGACTGTACGTACCTATTTTGATAAGAATAGTGTGTTCAATGTTTTAATAATATTTAGTGAATAAATAGATAGTGTTTAGGTATATTAATTGCTCCTGTAAACTGACCCAAAATTTTAAAACAGTGACTTTATTAATTGTTTTTTGTTTTCTTTGTGATTTGTAACACACCGGTACCTGTATTCGTCTATTTTACATAAGGTAAGAAATATTTAATTGGTAATAAGTATATAACGCAGTAATTACTTGTATATAAAATACGCTTTATGATATCTTTTGAAGGAAACCAAAAAAGCTTTAAGGTAAAAAACGTATCGACTTTTTAGGTTTTTAAAACTAGCAGGTAGTAAGAGCTATCTTAAAGATTTTTATTTGAAAACTAATTTAAATTTTACAATATTATGTAGATAAAACTGCAAAAAAATGTTAACTATTGCTTTCGTTTACAGTTTATAGATACGACGTTATCGACATGTCCGGCCGAGATAGAGATATTGGAAGAAAATGGGAGTCTGGATCAGCAAAAAGAAAAAGAAAATATGAAAGAACTGCAACCAACCAGGTTTTGAGTTTAAATATGATGAAGTTCCTCAACCAAAGTGCATCTGGTAGTACAGAACCTTTTGAATCGATAGCTTCGACTTCTACACAACAAACGTCCGAGATACCGTTAGAAAATGCTCCAGATGCACTGAATACCGAGAGCGAACGTCAGTTAGACGCAGAGCTTGGATCATCTTCTAGCCAATCAAAATTTGACGCTGAAACTCTTGTGCTGTCATCAAGCAGTCAAGAAGAACAGATTGACATAGATTCTCCAATTCGCAGCGACGACGCCACCGCCATAGTTCAGCAAGTACTTGTTAATTCGGATCCGGGATTGTGGACGTTTCCCATAACGGATACACAGCGTCGTGACATAGTTCGAAGCGGGCCCACACAGCAATTAAATAGCGGTGATGAATATTATCCCAAAGGTGATGAAAACAGACACTTTTCCAATTTCTATTTCTCGAGAAAACTAAATAATGGTGAAACTCAACATCGTCGCTGGTTAGTTTATTCCAATTCCCAAAATAAAGTTTACTGTTTTCCATGCAGACTATTTAGCAATTCACAAACTCAGGTGGTGCAAGGAGGGTGTTGTGACTGGAAACATTTAAGTAGCATTTTACATAGACATGAGAATACCAAAGAACATATGGCACATATGTTCCAATGGTTAATTTTAGAGAAAGGAATAAATCAAGGCAAAACAATAGACCAAGAAAACGAAAGGCTAATACGTGAATCACAAAAACATTGGCACAACTTGTTAGAGAGAATAATTGACATAATAAATTTTTTGGCCTCTCATAATCTTGCATTTAGAGGTCACAGAGAATCTCTCAAGACAGGTGACGGTATTAAGAATTCCGGTAATTTCATAGATTTATTTAAACTGATATCAAAATTTGATCCTACTTTACGTGAACATATGAAACGCATTAGTGACAAACAACTTTCACACCATTATTTAAGTCACGATATTCAAAATGAATTGATCATATTGATGTCAAAAACAGTTGTCAATGAAATTATTCGTAAGGTTAAAGAAGCAAAGTATTATTCATTTTTGCTCGATTGCACTAGAGATTGTAGTAGAGTTGAACAAATGTCGGTTATCTTAAGATTTTGTGATACGTCAACTGGTACAATAGTCGAACATTTTATGGGATTTCTAGCTGTTACTCAGACAACTGGAGAATATTTAGCCAATGCTATACTGGAACACCTAGAAAAATATGACTTAAATATTCAAGACTGCCGTGGCCAGGGATACGACAATGGTGCAAATATGGTAGGTGTAAATAGTGTAGTTAAAACTCGAATATTGAATATTAACCCTAGGGCATTTTTCACACCTTGTGGCTGTCATAGTTGGAATCTACTGTTGGTAGATGCAGCGAACTCATCTATGGCAGCAAAAACTTTTTTTGGTTTCATACAAAAAAATTATTTGCTATTTTCAAGTTCAAGCAAGCGCTGGGATTTTATAAAAGGCAAATTAAAACTTACTATAAAACCTTTATCAGACACAAGATGGGAAAGTAGAGTCGAAGCAGTAAAAGCCGTATTATTGCAATTCGATGAAGTGATTGAATGCATCGAAAACTTAAAAAATCAAACGGAGCAATCAGACACTCTCAGTGATTGCGATTCAATACTAAATGAAATGTTAAGTTTAGAATTTATCGTATCTTTACATGTGTGGTATGAGATATTATCGCGTGTTAATATAATAAGTAAATTATGGCAATCAGTACAAATTCATTTAAGCATTGCTCTTGAACATTTACACACATTTTGTGAATGGATAAAAGAGTATCGGGAAACTGGATTTGAGAAATCCCTGTCTGATGTTCGGAAATTTACTGAGCGAAGCTGTTATGACCTGCCAAAAGAGTTTAGGAATAAAAGAGTAGCCAAAAAGAAAAAGATGTTCGATTATGAAAGCAGCGATGAACCTATACAGTCTCCCAAAATCCGGTATCAAACAGATTTTTTTTACGCCATGATTGATTCTATAATAACCAATATGGAATTAAGATTTACGTCTTTAAATCAACATTTTGAAAATTTTGGTTTTCTCTATGAGTTAAGCGCGCTAAAAAATATGCCACAGGAGCAAATATTAAAACACTGTAACGATCTACATAACGTCCTGCGTGTGGGTGAGAGCAGTGACTTCCAACCATTTGAATTATATGAAGAATTAAATACAATGATCCCGAATTTACCCAACTTCATTAAAGACGTGAAACAGCTGCTGTCATACATAACAGAAAATAGCTTGAAAGAAATTTACCCAAATATTTACATTGTCACCCGAATTTTATTAACAATTCCGGTAAGTACAGCCTCTGCTGAAAGAAGTTTTTCTAAATTAAAATTAATAAAAAATTATTTGAGAAACACAATGAGCCAAGAAAGACTTTCAGCTTTGGGTGTTTTATCAATTGAATCAGATTTGGCATCTAGGCTGAATTACGATACCATAATTAAGGAATTTAGTAACGTTAAAAGCAGAAAATTTCTGTTCCTTTAATAAAGAAATCTAATGATTTTTAAGTATACACTAAGAAATGTATATCTCCACCTTTATATTAACGATTTGTAATTTTTCATTAATACTTATTAATCTAATTTGTATTTTTATGAATAAAAACTTGGCAGTGTTAATTGTTTTGTTTGTTTTTTTATAAAATCCGTCTTCAGGTCGCCATAGAACAGGGCCTCGCGAAATCTGTCTTGCCCACATCAAATTTAGGTCTTGCCCCGCCACTGTCTAGTTATTACTATTTTAGTTTATTACTTTAGTACAAGCTATGCCCCACGCATGCTTTAACTCACGTTAAATAAATATAAATT
>JACCPG010006059.1:0-11265 GCA_016069955.1 Drepana arcuata | reverse complement strand
ACCGGTTTCATCTTCGAAGGCGAACTGGGCTTCGACATCAAGCAAAACTCCATCGACGCCATGCCTGACCTGCCGTTCAAGATCATGATGAACGTCGGCAACCCGGACCGCGCCTTCGACTTCGCGCAGTTGCCGAACGCCGGTGTGGGCCTGGCCCGCCTGGAATTCATCATCAACCGCATGATCGGCGTGCACCCCAAGGCCCTGTTGAACTACGACGGCCTGCCGCTGGACATCAAGGAAAGCGTCGACAAGCGCATCGCCGGCTACAACGACCCGGTGGGCTTCTATGTCGAGAAGCTGGTGGAAGGCATCAGCACCCTGGCAGCGGCGTTCTACCCGAAAAAGGTCATCGTGCGGCTGTCGGACTTCAAGTCCAACGAATACGCCAACCTGATCGGCGGCAAGCTCTACGAGCCGGAAGAAGAAAACCCGATGCTGGGTTTCCGTGGCGCGTCGCGTTACATCAGCGAAGCGTTCCGTGACTGCTTCGAACTCGAATGCCGCGCCCTCAAGCGCGTGCGCAACGAGATGGGCCTGACCAACGTCGAGATCATGGTGCCCTTCGTGCGCACCCTGGGCGAGGCGAGCCAGGTGGTGGACCTGCTGGCCGAAAACGGCTTGTCCCGGGGCGAAAACGGCCTGCGCGTCATCATGATGTGCGAATTGCCGTCCAACGCGATCCTGGCCGAAGAGTTCCTGGAATTCTTCGACGGTTTCTCCATCGGTTCCAACGACCTGACCCAGCTGACCCTGGGCCTGGACCGCGACTCCGGGATCATCGCCCACCTGTTCGATGAGCGTAACCCGGCCGTCAAGAAGCTGTTGGCCAACGCCATCCAGGCCTGCAACAAGGCCGGCAAGTACATCGGGATTTGCGGCCAAGGCCCTTCCGATCACCCTGACCTGGCCAAGTGGCTGATGGAGCAGGGCATCGAAAGCGTCTCGCTGAACCCCGATTCCGTGCTGGAAACCTGGTTCTTCCTGGCTGAAGGCCAAGCTTCGGCTTAAGGTCGATACGTCAAAAGTGCCGGTCACCCGTCAAGGGTGACCGGCATTCTTATCTGTGCAGGGCGGAACTCCTTCCGGACGCCGCCCTTTTTTGTGCAAGAGCATTATGCAAAGCAGCAGCAACCTGTTTCCCGTCGCCTTGATCAGCGCTGAACGTCGTGGCGACCTGAGTGAAGATGTGTATCGCCTCAAACCCGGCAACAGCCCCGACGGTACCGTCGAGTTGGCCGTTACCCGTTTGGGCTTGGCCGATGTCCCGGAAAACCGGGGCATCCCGGTCATTTTGTTGCATGGCAGTTTTTCCAATCGGCGCTTCTGGTATTCGCCCAAAGGGATCGGCCTGGGGGCTTACCTGGCGCGCCAGGGATTCGACGTGTGGATCCCGGAAATGCGCGGCCATGGGCTGTCGCGGCGCAATCACGACTACGCCAGGAACCGCGTCGCCGATTACGCGCGATACGATTTGCCGGCGATTGGTGCGTTTGTGCGCGAACAAAGTGCACAGATCCCGCATTGGATCGGCCACTCCCTTGGCGGCACGACCCTGGCGGCGGCCCTCGGCGGGCAGCATCTTGGCGCGCCGGCGGTGGCCTCGGTGGCCCTGTTTGGCTGTCAGGTCAGTCGCACCCACTGGCCGTTGAAAATCCCGCCGGTGGAGTGGACCGGCCGCTTGCTGCTCAAGCGTTTTGGTCAACTCTCCGGCTCGCGGCTCAAGCGCGGCCCGGAGGACGAGCCGGCAGGCGTGCTGGTCGAAGCCATGCGTTGGAATGGCCTGTTTGGCCGCTTTGGCGAAGGCAAGCAGGATTGGTGGAAAGGCCTGGCCGACGTTGATGTGCCGCTGCTGGCCGTCAGTGCTGCAGGCGACCACCAGGACCCCGATTGGGCCTGCCGCAAGTTGTTCGAACAAATCGGTTCGCAGCATCGCCAGTACCTGTGCCTGGGGCGTCAGCAAGGTTTTACCGGTGATTTCGGGCATGTGGAGATGCTGGTCAGCAAAGCCGCACAAATGGAAGTGTGGCCGCTGGTGGCGCAATGGCTGAAAGATCCGCTGACGCCGTTGTTCGGCGCCCCGGCCGAGGTCGCGGCCAGCGTTTGACGCAGTGCTCTGCCAAGGGCGTTTCACTCGTGTGTGGTTGCGGCTAAGATATGACGCGGTAAACGCTTCTGGTCATATTCAGTCGCGCAGTGGCTATTGCGTTGCGGCCAGGCGGATGGGATGTTTCGCACCTGCTTCGGCCCGTGCTTCTTTCGAAAGACACTTCTTTGACGGAAAGGAATTTTTCAATGAACCATTACGTGACTCCCGACTTGTGCGACGCCTACCCGGACCTGGTACAGGTGGTCGAGCCGATGTTCAGCAATTTCGGCGGCCGAGACTCTTTCGGTGGCGAGATCGTCACCATCAAATGCTTCGAAGATAACTCCCTCGTCAAGGAGCAGGCCGACCAGCCGGGCGCTGGCAAGGTGCTGGTGGTGGACGGCGGCGGTTCCCTGCGCCGCGCGCTGCTGGGCGACATGATCGCCGAAAAAGCCGCGAAAAACGGTTGGGAAGGGCTGGTGGTCTACGGCTGCATCCGTGACGTCGACGTTATCGCCCAGACCGACCTGGGGGTGCAGGCCCTGGCCAGCCATCCGATGAAGACCGACAAGCGCGGCATCGGCGACTTGAACGTGGTGGTCAGCTTTGCCGGTGTGACGTTCCGCCCAGGCGAGTACATCTATGCGGACAACAACGGCGTGATCGTCTCGCCAAGCCCGCTGAAAATGCCTGAATAAACCGCAATAGACGACAGGGGTAAGGATGTTCGAGGAAGAAAACGCGCAGTGGGGGCTGGTGCATGCCCTGGTGCTGGACGGTAAAGGCGGTGCGCGTTCGATTGCCCGGACTGAGCTCGACGACTTGCAACTGCAGCCCCAGGAAAGCCTGTGGCTGCACTGGGACCGCAGTCACCCACAAACCCAGACCTGGCTGCGCAAATCCAGCGGCTTGAGCGAGTTTGCCTGTGACCTGTTGCTGGAGGAGAACACCCGCCCGCGCCTGTTGCCGCTGCCGGACTCGGAATTGCTGCTGTTCCTGCGCGGGATCAACCTCAACCCGGGGGCTGAGCCAGAAGACATGGTGTCGGTGCGCATCTTTGCGGCCGCCAGTCGGGTGATTTCGTTGCGTTTGCGCCCGCTGCGCGCCACTGACGAACTGCTGGTGCAGTTGGCGGATGGCAAGGGGCCGAAAACCGCGTCGGAACTCATCCTTTATATGGCGCAGTACCTGACAAACAAGGTCCAGGATCTGGTCACGGACTTGTCGGAAATCGTCGATGCCGAGGAAGAAAAACTCGATACCGACGAACGGTACACGCCGGAGCATGGCAGCGTCTTGCAGATCCGCCGCCGAGCGGCCGGGCTCAAGCGATTCCTGTCGCCGCAGCGGGAAATTTTTGCCCAGCTTACGCGGATCAGGTTGCCGTGGTTTTGTGATGACGATGCCGACTACTGGAACGAATTGAACAACAGCCTGACCCGCTACCTGGAGGAGCTCGAATTGACCCGGGAGCGCGTGGGGCTTGTGCTTGAGACCGAAGACCGGCGCTTGAGCGTACGCATGAACCGCACCATGTATCGCTTCGGGATCATCACCGGGATCTTCCTGCCGATGAGTTTCCTGACCGGTTTGTTGGGTATAAATGTGGGCGGGATACCGTTCTCCGCCAGCCCCTATGGATTCGTGATTGCGTGCCTGTTGATGGTGTCGGTCGCGCTCGGACAATGGTGGCTATTTCGACGATTGCGCTGGGTTTGAGCTGAATATGACCTGAACGTAGGAAGGGTCCTATGTGACCCCAAGAATTTTACCCTCGTCTTTTAAAACACTTGCGAGAGGTCTTTATGCACGATCCGTTCGAACAGTCTTTGCGTGACATGCTCAATGCGTCGCCGTCCAACCGTGACGACGACGCCTGCCTGGGCCGCGTGTTGAAAACCGCCAACCGTCAGGTGGGGGCGGGGGACTTGTTCGGTCTGCTCGGCCGTTGGCTGCCGGCGTTGATGATGGCCCTGAACAACGGTTCGGCCCACGTATCACCGGTTTCCCGTCGTAAACCTCTTGCTCGCACTGCTGATAAGGCTGATTGAATATGGAACTTGATCTCTGGACCCAGAGCCTGGTCACCGCGATGACCGCATTGTGGACCAAGGTGGCGAATTTCATTCCCAACCTGTTTGGTGCCCTGGTCCTGGTATTGCTGGGCTTTGTCGTGGCCAAGCTGCTCGACACCCTGCTGTCCAAATTGCTTGCGAAATTGGGCCTGGATCGCTTGATGGCAGGCACCGGCCTGACCAAGCTGTTGGGCCGTGCCGGGCTGCAGGTGCCGATCTCTACCCTGATCGGCAAGATCGTCTATTGGTTCGTTTTGCTGATTTTTCTGGTTTCTGCGGCCCAATCACTTGGACTTGAGCGAGTTTCAGCTACGCTCGACATGCTGGCGCTGTATTTGCCGAAGGTTTTCGGCGGCGCGCTGGTACTGCTGGTAGGTGTTTTGCTGGCGCAACTGGCCAATGGGCTGGTGCGCGGCGCCGCCGAAGGCGTGGGGTTGGACTATGCTGCTGGCCTGGGGCGTATCGCCCAGGGGCTGGTGATCATCATCAGTATTTCGGTCGCGATCAGCCAGTTGGAGGTCAAGACTGACCTGCTCAACCACGTGATTGTGATTGTTTTGATTACCGTTGGTCTGGCCGTTGCGCTGGCCATGGGGTTGGGAAGCCGGGAAATTGCCGGGCAGATTCTTGCGGGAATCTATGTGCGTGAGTTGTATCAGGTAGGGCAACAGGTGCGTGTAGGCGAGGTCGAAGGGCAAATCGAGGAGATCGGCACAGTCAAGACGACAGTGCTGACCGATGACGGCGACCTGGTGTCGCTGTCCAATCGGATTCTCTTGGAGCAGCAGGTCAGTAGCCGCTAATCCGGCAAACCCTGCTAATGTACGCCGCCGCAAACCCGGCTGACCGGGCTGTGGCGGACATTGACCTGACTGTCGGCACGACTTGTTTTGAATAAAGCCCAAACGCTGTCCACGCGCTATGACCCCCGTGAGCTCTCTGATGAGGAGTTGGTCGCGCGCTCGCACACGGAGCTGTTTCACGTAACTCGCGCGTACGAAGAATTGATGCGCAGATATCAACGCACTTTGTTCAACGTTTGTTCAAGGTATTTAGGGAACGATAGAGATGCGGATGATGTCTGTCAGGAAGTGATGCTCAAGGTGCTGTACGGCCTGAAGAACTTCGAGGGCAAATCGAAGTTCAAGACATGGCTATACAGCATCACGTACAACGAGTGCATCACGCAGTATCGGAAGGAACGGCGAAAGCGTCGCTTGATGGACGCCTTGAGTCTGGACCCCCTTGAGGAAGCGTCTGAAGAAAAGGCGCCGGCACCCGAGGAGAAGGGCGGGCTCGATCGCTGGTTGGTGCATGTGAACCCGATTGACCGTGAAATTCTGGTGCTACGATTTGTCGCAGAGCTTGAATTTCAGGAAATCGCCGACATCATGCATATGGGTTTGAGTGCTACAAAAATGCGTTACAAACGTGCTCTAGATAAATTACGTGAGAAATTTGCGGGCGAGACTGAAACTTAGTGCGTGGCAAATATCTCTTACGTGTAGGCAAGTTCTGTTAGACTTGTCGCCGAGTTGTCCCCCGGTTTGTGGGACTGCTTTACAATCACCAGATGGGGATTTAACGGATGAAACTGAAAAACACCTTGGGCTTGGCCATTGGTTCTCTTATTGCCGCTACTTCTTTCGGCGTTCTGGCACAAGGCCAAGGCGCAGTTGAAGGCGAGCTGTTCTACAAGAAGCAGTACAACGATAGCGTCAAGCACATCGAAGACGGCTTCAATCCTGGCGCTCGCATCGGTTACTTCCTGACCGACGACCTGTCCTTGAACCTGTCCTACGACAAGACCAACCACACCCGTTCGAACGACGGTACTGGTAACCAGAAGATCAAAGGCGATACCGGCAGCCTGGTTGCCCAGTATCACTTCGGTCAAGCTGGCGTAGACAGCCTGCGTCCATACGTAGAAGGCGGTTTCGGTCACCAGAGCCGTACCAACGTTCAGGCTGACGGCCACAGCGGTCGCGACCAGACTACCTTCGCTACCGTTGGTACTGGCGTGAAGTACTACTTCACCAACAACCTGTACGCTCGTGCCGGTGTTGAAGCTGACTACGGTCTGGACAACGGCAAGTGGGACTACTCCGCACTGGTTGGCCTGGGCGTAAACTTCGGCGGTAACGCTGGCGCAGCCGCTCCAGCTCCTACCCCAGCTCCAGCTCCAGAGCCAACTCCAGAGCCAGAAGCTCCAGTTGCTCAGGTTGTTCGTGTTGAGCTGGACGTGAAGTTCGACTTCGACAAGTCCGTTGTTAAGCCTAACAGCTACGGCGACGTGAAAAACCTGGCCGACTTCATGGCTCAGTACCCAGCTACCAACGTAGAAGTTGCTGGTCACACTGACTCCGTAGGTCCAGACGCCTACAACCAGAAGCTGTCCCAGCGTCGTGCTGACGCTGTTAAGCAAGTCCTGGTTAAAGACGGCGTGGCTCCTAGCCGCATCACCGCAGTAGGTTACGGCGAATCCCGCCCAGTTGCTGACAACGCAACTGAAGCTGGTCGTGCTGTTAACCGTCGCGTAGAAGCGTCGGTTGAAGCTCAAGCTCAGTAATTACTGAGTGGTAGAAAAAAGCCCGGCTTAGGCCGGGCTTTTTTTCGCCTGCGATTTGGCATCAGCCGTGAAAAAGTGCATACAGCAGCACCAGGTTGATCAGCAGCGACAGCAGCGCCAACGTCCGCCAGACCTTCAGCGGCTCGCGCTCCAACAGCGGCCTTGGGCGAACACTCAACTCGCGGCGATCGGCCTGTTCCAGCGTCAACAGCCATTCCTCGGCGGTTTCATAACGTTGCGCAGGCTGGGCGGCCACGGCTCGCTCCAGGCTGAGGGGCAGCCAGTCCGGCAGATCGGGGCGATAGCGGCTGGCGCTGACGGCCTGATTAAATCGGGGCCTCTGGAAGGCTTCGATTTCACCGTAGGGATAATGCCCGGTCAGCAGGTAATACAGGCACACACCGACGCTGTATAAATCCTGTTGAGCCGTAGGGCGCTCACCATTGAATGCCTCGGGGGCGATGAAACTCGGGGTGCCTGGCAGTGCGTGAGCACGATCTTCCGAGAGTCCCGGGCAGTAGGCCAGGCCGAAATCCAGCACGCGCAGCTCACCGTCGTCGCCCAGCAGCAGGTTTTCCGGCTTGATGTCGCGGTGCAGTATCTGTCGCCGGTGCAGCATGCCTACCGCGCGCAGCAAGCGTTCGGCCACCGATTGCCACTGCGCCAACGGCAATGGGCCATGTTGCTTGAACAGTTCGGCCAGGGTGTGTCCCGGGTATTCGCGCATGACGTAATACAGATGCTGACGCGCACTGGCGGCGTGCACCTCAGGAAATGCGCGACCGGCCACGCGGCGCAAAAACCACTCCTCGGATAACAGTGCCTGTCCGGCGTCGTGGTCATCGTCGCGATTCAGCGGCAGGGTTTTCAGCAGCCAGGGTTGCTGCTGCGCATCGCGCACACGGTACAGCACGGATTGTCGGCTGTGTGCGAGCACGCTTTCCACTTGCCAGCCCTCGAACTGCTGCCCGGCTTTCAAGGGCGGGGGCAGTGGCCATTGCTGCAACTGCACCAGCGCATCGCCGAGGGTGGCTGCACCGAGGGTGTCGATGCGCACCAGCAGGGCGCTGGCATTGTCCTGGCTGCCTGCCAGGTGCGCAGTATTCACCAGCGTGTTGACCGCCCAGTCCAGGTCGGTTTGTTCGCGCAGGATCGCACCGATGCTGTGATCGCCCAGGGTTGCCCATACGCCGTCGCTGAGCAGCACAAAGCACTCGCCTTCGCGCAATTGGCCGTCCAAAAAGTCCACCACCAGGTGTTGATCCAGGCCCAGCGCACGCTTGAGCACATGCTGCATACCCGGCTGCTCCCAGACGTGGTCTTCGCTGATGCGCTGCAACTCGCCGTCCAGCCAGCGGTACACCCGGCAATCGCCGACATGGGCGAGGGTAAAACGTTGCCCGCGAAACACCAGGGCGCTGAGGGTCGTGAGCAAGGGCTGGCCACCGCCATTGGCCTGTAGCCAGCGGTTCTGCGCCAACAGTAAGCGCTCCAGAGACTGAGCCACGCCCCAGGTCGGCGGCGTGGCGTAGTAGTCCAGGGCCAGGGCCTGCACGGTCGAGCGCGCGGCCAGGCCGCCATCGGCGCACTGGCTCACCCCGTCGGCGATGGCACACAGGTAGCCTTTGCTCGCCGCCAGTTCCGCCACGGGGGTGACGACGCGCAGGGCGTCCTGGTTTTCCGCCCGAGGGCCGATGACGCTGGCGTGGGCGACGCTCAGTCGCAGGCTCATCAGACGCGTGCGGCGGTCACGGCGGCCGAACCCCAGGTGGTTCTCCAGCGCCGCTTGACGCCGTGCAGGCCGAACCAGGCCAGTACACCCAGGCTGGCGAACAACCACAAGGCCATCTGATAGCTGCCGGTGCTTTGCTTGATTGCACCCATGCCCGCTGCCAGGGCGAAACCGCCGATGCCGCCGGCCATGCCGATCAGGCCGGTCATCACGCCGATTTCGCGCCGGAAACGTTGCGGCACCAGTTGGAATACCGCGCCATTTCCGGCGCCCAGTCCAAGCATGGTGCAGACAAACAAGGCCAGCGCCGCGTAGGAACTGGGCAGGTTGAAGCCGACCGCCGCGATGCAGATAGCCGCCACGCTGTACATGCCCAGCAGGGTGCGGATTCCACCGAAGCGATCCGCCAGGGCGCCGCCCAACGGGCGCATCAGGCTGCCGCCGAACACGCAGGCCGCTGTGTAGTAGCCGGCCGTTACCGGGCTCAGGCCATACTGGTCGTTGAAGTAGCCGGGCAGGGCGCTGGCCAGGCCGATGAAGCCGCCAAAGGTCACGCTGTAGAAGAACATGAACCACCAGCTGTCGCGGTCGCCAAGTGCCTTGAAATAGTCAGCCATGGATTTGGCTTGCGGCCGCTGCGGCGCATTGCGCGCCAGCCAGGCGAAGACCACCAGGGTCAGCACCAGTGGAATCAAGGCAAAACCGAACACGTTGCTCCAGCCAAACGCGGCTGCCAGCACCGGGGCGAGCAAGGCGGCGAACACCGTGCCCGAGTTGCCGGCACCGGCAATGCCCATGGCCTTGCCCTGGTGTTCAGCCGGATACCACTGCGACGCCAACGGCAGCGCCACGGCGAACGATGCACCAGCCATGCCGAGGAACACCCCAAGCAGCAACGCTTGCTCGTAACTGTGGATGCCGAGTTTCCAGGCGCCAAACAAGGCGGCAATCACAATCACCTGGCCGATCAGTCCGGCGGTCTTGGGCGACAGCTTGTCGGCCAGCATGCCCATCAGGAAGCGCAGTACTGCGCCCGCGAGGATCGGAGTCGCGACGACCAGGCCGCGTTGTTGAGTGGTCAGGTGCAGGTCGGCAGCAATTTGCACCGCCAGTGGACCCAGGAGGTACCAGACCATGAAGCTCAGGTCGAAATACAGGAACGCGGCAAACAGGGTCGGGGTGTGCCCGGATTTCCAGAAGCTTGATTTCATCACGCACCTCAACGGTTGGGAGTCTTGTAAAAAGGCCTGGTGATGGAACAGCCGGCTAAGGCCGCCCCACCTTGCCCCGGAAAAGGGGGACAAAACGAAAAAACGCCGCCACCGGGTTCGCGAGGGCAAACTGGGTGTGCGACGTCTTTGTCGTGGAGGGGCAACCGCCGTTGGCTACCTGTGATGATTCTTTAGCAAGAGCTGCGCCACATCAGCCGAGCAGCTCGTTCATGGCGATAATCTGCTCTGCCACCTGAATCAGCTTCTGCTGGCGGCTCATGGCCTGGCGGCGCATCAAGGTGTAGGCCTCTTCTTCATTGCACGCCTTCATTTTCATCAGCATGCCCTTGGCCAGCTCGATGCGCTTGCGCTCGGCCAACTGCTGGTCACGCGCCTGCAGCTGGGCGCGCAAGGCCTGGTCGCTTTCGAAACGCGCCATGGCCACGTCGAGGATCGGCTGCAGGCGCTGGGCCTGGATACCTTCGACGATGTAGGCGCTGACCCCGGACTTGATCGCCTGGCGCATCACATTCGGGTCGTGCTCGTCGGTGAACATCACGATCGGCCTGGGCTGGTCGCGACTGACCAGCACCACTTGCTCCATCACATCGCGGCCCGGCGACTCGGTATCGATCAGGATCACGTCCGGGCGCACCGTTTCGACGCGCGCCGGCAGGTCGATGGTCAGGCCCGACTCATCGATCACCTCAAAACCGGCCTCGATCAGCGCAGCCCTGAGGCGGCCGACCTTGCGCGGGGTGTCGTTGATCAACAGGATTCGCAGCATCGGGAGCCTCCTCTCAGCGCAAGGCATGGCGGCTGGCATGATCAGCCATGGCGTGCAGGCGGAAGCTGCGCGCGTAGCCCGCGGGGTCGGAGCCGTCCCAGATTTTGCCGTCGATCAGTTGGCTGCTGCGCATGTCCTGGCCGTTATCAGTGATACCCAAGGCATCGGCGGCCTGGCGATACAGCGCCAGTTGCTGCACCTGGCGGGCCACGCCCAGGTAGTCGGGATCTTCGCGTAGCAGGCCCCAGCGCCGGAACTGGGTCATGAACCACATGCCATCGCAGAGGTAGGGCAGGTTGACCTCGCCGCCGGCAAAAAAACGCAGGGCGTGGGGGTCTTGCCACTGGTTGCCCAGGCCGTCGTCATAGGCGCCCAGCAGGCGCGGTTCGATGCAGTCGAGTGGCGCATCGAGGTACTCGCGGCCGCTGAGCAACTGCGCGGTGGAGCGACGGTTTTCATTGTTCTGCTCAATAAAGCGGCTGGCCTCCAAGATCGCCATCACCAACACGCGGGCGGTGTTGGGGTACTGATCGACAAAGGCCTGGGTGCAGCCGAGGACCTTTTCCGGATGGTTCGGCCAGATCGCCTGGGTGGTCGCCAGGGTGAACCCCTGGTTCTGCTTGACCGCGCTGGCGCACCAGGGCTCGCCGACGCAGAAGCCGTCAATGCGTCCCGCCTGCAGGTGCGCAACCATTTGCGGGGGAGGAACCACGACGCTGTCCACATCCTGCAATGGATGAATGCCCTGGCTTGCCAGCCAGTAATACAGCCACATGGCGTGGGTGCCGGTAGGAAAGGTCTG
>JACCPG010006054.1:0-12749 GCA_016069955.1 Drepana arcuata | reverse complement strand
TAGAGGCTTGGTGGCCGAGTGGTGGAGAGTAGTTGCCTGCAACACAAACGAGTGCAGGTTTGTCAAAGGGTATAAGTGGTATTTCATTGATGAAAATGTAATAGTCATCTGGGTCATCAGGCAACTGGGATAGCGCCACGCACTAATCTGAACGAACAAATGGGGTGAAACGTACCCCACAATCGATACGGTTTGAGGTTAGCCCTCTAGTCGATGGGCTAATGGTGTCCGTTAGCGGGTCGATTAGGCCCCTTTAAAACAAGATTCGTCGGCTTAGCAGCTTTTTGAGTGTCGTCTGTTTATGACTGGCCGAGTGTCAGGTGGTGTGATGGATTGCGGAGCGCCCGGACATAATGGCTATTTGTTCTTGTTTGTTATTTTAGTATTTAAGTCCACATTATTACGGCAACGATCAGCTAAATGCAGTCGAAATGGCTTCACTTTGAAAATCACTTACGGGCGGTTGCGGCACCAAAGGAATGGCAACCCTTTTATTCTGGTTCTGTTGTTTATAAGGTACTTAGGTACATCAACAAGCTACAAAAACGATAGAGGTTAGTTTTAAACCTGGCTCAAAACACAAGGCAAGGGTAGGAACAACAGATCGATAGCAGACGAAGGTACATAATATCTTCATGAATAAAATCAGTAACTTAGCTGAGATCGCATGAAAGTGACTGACGATAGCTGTCACTTGAGCGACTTATTTATATGATCTCTTTTTAAATTTCAGCGGATATAACTGGCTTTCCGGTGTCCAAAACAAACGCACAGTTGTTACACTTGAGGTCACTGCTGAAAGGTTCGATCACACACGCACACACTCATACATACAGACAGACACACACACACACACGCATGTTTAGTCTGTTATCATAATATAACGTATATTTGATAATAGCAATGTTAACCTTGAAACTATGACAATTTGTGTTCTCATTGAATTTTAGACTATAGACGTATTGCATTGCTTGTCTAACATGTTAGAACTCAAAGCCACTTAACCTTAACTTAACACTTAAGATTCCTGCAGGGTCGGCAACGCGCGATTGATACCCCTGTTGTTGCAAGCGTTCATAGGCGGCGGTAACCGCTTACCATCAGGCGGACCGCATGCTTGTTTGCCACCCATGTGGTGTAAAAAACCCATATTATATTATATTATATGTTATGTGAGATCAATCAGCCGTGGTACAGGGACGCCAATTAGTGTTGTCACACCGGTGGTAACGTTTCCGTCTGTTAATAATAGCAACAACTTTCTGTATTTTGAATCCTGTAGCGCGAGCGCAAAGTGCAAATTACCTCGTTTCATGCACATGACGCGGTTAGCACTCCGCCTAATAGTTTCCCAGACTGGTGGCTGCAGTGTGCTGTGACTGAGAATAAAGCAATTTGTGCTCTGTGGTCCAAGCAACTGAGTGACGTACAAACACACGTATGTACTAGCTATGGCCCCAGCTTCACTTCGGTGTAAAATATTATATTTGGAACACGATCGCAGCGCCGCCTCCAATATCGGGTTTCTTAAGGAAAGCCTTTGGAAATGCTTCAGTGAAAACAGTTTTTTTCCATTGAGTAGTTGTTGCGTGATGTGTACAAACATAATTATATTATCATCATCGTCTATTCAAACCAATAAAGACCCCCCAGTATTATTTTTTGTTCAATATCTATAAAGTGGGACATGGGCCAGTTACAATATTATATTGTTACTGCAGATGACTGGTTTGTACTGTTAGTCTGGCGCTGTGGATTCTACTTAAAAACTCAATTCAAATGCTAGCCGTTCATCTCAGTACTCGGGTTCCATTCCCGCCAGTAACTAACATCTGTATACTAGTCCCTTGCTCTGTGCACTGCGCCCGAATTTTCGCCCATGTAAGCTTTGAGTAGATTTTTTTACTAACATGTTTGTAATTATAAATAGATAACCACCATCCTATATTG
Organism: Drepana arcuata; assembly: GCA_016069955.1. Classification (NCBI taxonomy): domain Eukaryota; kingdom Metazoa; phylum Arthropoda; class Insecta; order Lepidoptera; family Drepanidae; genus Drepana; species Drepana arcuata. Next base: position 10,799 of record JACCPG010006054.1, on the reverse strand, counting down.
GAATCCAGCTAGTAGTCTATCTCTGTGCTAAATTTCATTCAATTCCGATCAGTAGTGAGTGAAACAGGAGCCTCACAAGCTTTGGCATCTTCAATATTGGTAGGATCTTCATTTGACAACTGCCATCATTTGCAATCGGGCCCATACACATGTCTGTATATAGCCACAGGCTCTGCTTAACCTAAATTGTAATTGTGCGTGTATGTGTGTAATAGAGTTACATACATACCACACTGCCATAAGTGTGTGAGTATCTGCTCCCACCGCTCCCACCGCCGAGCCCCACAACTAACAACTGAATTCTCTTTGAAAGCATCAGCAGTAAGATAGCTATGGTAGTGTACAAATTAGACCCACGTCAAATTGACCTTAATCGCCAAGACCACAGACATCAAATTGCTTTACACCCTCATTCACCTTGATGTTACAAAGCGAGCATCCCTCCCACGCACTCCTGACAAGCAGGTATCATGACTTTCATGACTAGTTTTGGTAATATGAATCTTATTCCGAGCGCACTAGATGCGCGTCTTGTCCGTCAAATATTGGCGCACCATTGTTTTATTCATACGGGGTGAAATTATTTGGATACACAGCGTATCATTATACTCCTCCGTTATTTGATGAAGGGAATGTATGAATTATAAATTAGATGTTAATTTGATGTGGTCCTAACCGGGAGTTGAAGGTAGACTATCGTATTTTATTTTATTTAAATTTAGCCAAAAACATGCAGTTCACAGAGATATCATACTCCATATTCCATCCTCCATCACAAGTATTAAAAAGTATTAATATTAATTGTTGAACGTCAGGCTTACGAGCATGGCGTTAGGCATATGATGCTTTTCTGACGTTATTCAATGACTGACAAGATTCCTCTCAAATATTACAAATCTTAATTTTTCAGCTGCGAATTACTATTTTATAGTGGGTGAATCCACTATAAAATAGTCATTCGCAGCATCTATACTACACGTGTGGCTGGCATGTAATGTGCCAGCAAATAGAGCGAGCACTCCGTTATTATTCCACTGTTCAAACATCCATCCTCCGTCCTCCATCCGCACGCAATAATCACCCGGCCGGGAGTCGAATCGGGAACATTCCCTTTCCTCACATTGCATTACACAATGCTCCGCGCCCCGCTAGTACGCGGGCCACAGTTGCCTTACCACTTGTGTTTGGATTTCAATCCTCAGAGTCGGGTTGATGCTACATACTCAATTGTGTATGTCGGTTCTATAATATTATTGCCTTTATTTTGGTTTTGTCACTGGATTTGTGTGGATTTGCACGCTTACTCATAAAAGTGTGAGCTGTGGTTGGAGTTTACTCAGTAGTGAGTGACGTGTGTGCGTGTGTGTTGCAGTGACGGCGCTGCGCGAGCACTGGGATGAGGCCAACGCGCGCGTGCTGCAGCGCAAGGCGCAGCTGGACGCCATGCTGGGCGACTCGCAGCGCTACGAGGCGCGGCGCCGCGACGCCGACGCCTGGCTCGCGCGTATGGAGGCGCGCCTGGCCGGCATGCAGCTGCCCGGACACACCGCGGACGTGCTCGAGGTGCAGCTGCGGGACCAGAAGGTAGGCGCGCCCTCCACCAGCAGACGAACTATATGACTGCTATCGATGGCCTTCTGGTCTAGTGGTCGGAGCTCGTGACTGCGAAACTTAAGGTCGCGGTTTCGATTGTCGATGGTGCGGATATTTGTGTGAGGAATACGAAAAGGTATATGTACCTTGGGTAGAGTATCCACGCATTAAATTTTCGACGGAAATATTATTTATTTATAACTTGACGGATATCGAGTAATATCGCCGTATCTTAAGCGCGACTATACATACGTCTTTGGATGTCTTCTCAATTGTATGCAGGTTTCCTCTCGATGTTATCCTGCACCATAAAGTTCGTGGTGTGACTAATCACTGTACTTAAGTGAGAAAAACTGCTTGGTACAATTGGTGGTATGCACCTACGTGAGAATTTTTCTCCGTGATAGCTCAGGCTTTAGAATGTACTCCCCGTTGAGGTTATTCTTAGAGAGTGCACGTGCAAGCGAAACCCCTGCTGTTGCAAGTGTCGATGCGGCATCCAGGCGACGATCCTGTATTCCACCTTAATAGTATCATATGCAATACATTAATTTGTTTCCAGTCGTTCCACGCCGAGGTCCACCAATACAAACATCAGATCGAGCTTTTCGGCCAACTGACCCAGCGCCTCATAGCGGTGTACCGCAATGACGACACCACCAGGATCAAGCGCTCGACCGAGGCCATCAACCACAGATACAATGAGCTTAATAATAGGTGAGCATTTCATGCCTACATAATACATATACCTGGAGATAGATGAAAAGCCTTGCAATGTACTATATTGCTCACCGATGGGGCCATCTAACGGTATATAATAAAAATTGCTATCATTTGTGCTTTGTTGATCGCATGTAACGCCACCTGGCGGCACATAGTGAAAAGTCTTTCAAACTAACGCCATCTATACAGAAATAATGGAGCTAACTCGAATACAAGTTGTGTACGCAAGCTGTAGTCGTATACTTGCTATACTCGCTGCACTTTTCATGTATTCCGGGTAAAACACAGTAGATGTGGCTTACAGCCGATTTCTTCACCATTGTTTTTAAATTTTAGAATTCTAATACAAGTTCTGTACTCATGCTGCAGTTATGTTCTCACGCTCCAAACTCCAAACTGTTATACAAACGACTGTGTCGTACTTCCAGTAAAACAAGGTAGATGTCGCGTCCAACAGATTTCTACATCATTGTTTATTTAATCCCAGCATTGTCGCTCGCGGAAAAGCGCTACATTCAGCGGTATCATCGCTGCAGAACTTCGATCGTTCTTTGGAGAACTTCGTGGCGTGGCTGAGTGAGGCTGAATCTTTGCTGGACGCTGCTGAGCGAGACCCGCATCTACTCAAGGTTAGTGGAACTAAATATAAAACTTTGTGTTTTGTATTATGGAGTTCGTTGTAAATTTCTGTAAAAAGTTATTTATTTAAGCTGCAGATAGGAGAAACTAAAAGTATCCTTGCTCGGTTATTATTGATTTGTATGTTGTAACTATGATTTGTATTTAAGTTACATTTGTATTGTGGACACCGATAGAACCTTTTGTGTAGTATAAACGGTTCGTAAACGTTTTACTTATTACACATATTGAAGCAACAAGGTGTTTACGAAATTATAATAATGGCCAATTTATGTTAATGACAAACAACAAACTTTAAGGTTGGCCAAATACAATCTGTTCCAAAACTGAAGGTGTACGTTTCTCTGTAAACTTCACGCCAAGAATAATGTTGTTTTAAAATTATAGCTCTGGATTGGAAGTTTGCACAACGGTTTTAATTATGGCTCCAACTTATTTATTACGTGCCCGTAATCACGAATGAACAATACAATGGAAACGTTATTTTCGCTTATGTAGTCTTCGTAATTTAAAAGTTTGGTTACAGCGCCATCTAGAGTTTAGGAACGATACTGCGCAAACAACTTTCGGCTTGAGGAGATAATATATGTAAGCTTTGGTGGCAATAGATGGCAGTGCTCGCTTAAATAGGTACGCACATGCTCGCCGGTCCTGTGTACGAAAATGTTATTATAGTCAGTTTTTTTAATACACTGACCATCTAGGAGATTATTCAGTATTTTTTCACCACAGTTAATAATTAAACCTTTGCCTCTTGGCTACAGAGTCTAAAAATATTTACTTAACCTTTCAACCTTTGGGCCACTTTTGGGGCATGGAATGAGACCTTGCACCAGCTAAAAAAATTGCTAATCTTTTCCTTCAGTTTCAGTGAATATGCGGGCAAAAGAACGCTTTGTTTCTGCTTATATTTTCATAAAAGTCTACTTTACTATATAATAACGAGAGCACAAGTGTTCACAATACATTATTAGTTGGGTATTCAGAAGTTTGCGTAGTTTTAAATTGGCCAGTTAAAGTTGTGTCGAGAGTCCTGTGCGGTACGTTCTGGGCTGGTAGAGGCATAATGCCTTTTGTACTGATAAAGTTATTTAATGTATTAGTATTTTAAGGAGATCGTAAAGAATAAGAAGTGCTTCTTCTTTTTCGACGTTTTATAAGTGCCCACCTGGGCCTATGTGAAATAAAAAGATTTTGGTTTAGATTTTTTGACATTTTATAAATCGAATGAAAATACTAGACTCACCACCGCCATAGAAGTCCATTCATTCCTAGCTACACGGAATTACTTGTTTATGGATGTACTGTCCTGACAGTAGAGGATGCATTATCTAAGCGTTACAAATGCCCATGCTAAGTTAGAATCATAGAAGGATGAAATGATAATTTTCAATCGATGCATGCGTACATACAATAAAGATTTATTACGACCTTACAAGCTGCCATTTAAACATAGATTTATATAGTATCGGCTAAAACCATAGAACCTGCGAGCCAGTTGGAAAGACATTTTCACTTCAAGTTCGCGTAGGCTCAGGCCATTTTCTTTATTACTAGATGTATATACCTCCTGTGTCCGGTGGCAACGGGATCGATTCCCGCTTGGGAAAAATGTACGTATCATAGGTATTTATTCCGCGTGTAGGTAAGATACCCTACATAACAATTAGCAGATTGATGCCTTAGATATTTAAGTATATCATATTCAATGGCAAAGTTATGACGACGCCTACTAATTTCAAAACTATAAATACGTGTAGGCACCTACAATACACAAGATGCAAAATGCTGTTAAATGTGTATCTTCAGATACAATTCGGCGAGAATTTCCTTGCTCTATAGATAAGAATTTCAGGCAAATAAACACATGCTTATATTTTCTTTTTAGTTTCGGACTTAAAAGTAGAATCAATTATCCTAGTGGTCCCACGAACTGGGGATAGCAATATTATGGTCCCACGAACTGGGGATAGCAATATTATCTTTAGCACGATGTTCCTAGGACGATGTTCCGACGGTTATTTTTAGCTGTTGAAAATATTGCGATGAAGTAATTCAGAGTTTTCTATTTCAGATGATACTTTTGTATATATGACAGTGTATCCCTTTATATCAAACCGTTAGTTAAGGCAGCGTAATAGAGCAACTTTTGGCGACTACGCTTTTTTTGTAATTTATTATAAAAAATACATATATATTAAAATTAAAAGTAGTCTACCTCATCTAAGGATAATACACCTTTTTAACAGTAAACCATTTATTAAATTAACAAAGCAGTACTAAAGATTTCCCCGAAAAAACTTTAAACCTCTTCATAATATTAATGGGAGACGGGTTCTGATATATTATGAACGGTAAGTTATCGCATGTCAGTGAGCTCTATGCGTTCCGGTTTTGGGACATAAAATATTCCCGCCCCAGTTTCCTTCAACACGTTGAATTAGAGAACCTTCGTGTAATCGCGAGTGACGCGGCGCGGTCAGTGTGCCCGCGCGTGCTCCATCCATATATAATGCAGGCGCAGCCGGGAGGATGTCTTGTATTAATATTGATGGCCAATCCGTGCGGGCACCTGTGGGCTGTCGTCAGGTCATGTACGGTATAGCACGCTTCGACATTTAGCTGAGGTTGTTATTTAGAAATCCCAAAACCTTAAAGCGTTTAAAGTCTTCATTTGTTATGCACTTTCACTTTTATCGTTCGAGAATGGATTTAAATAATATATTTTATTTTGTACAAGCTGTGACCCACGTAAATTTCAATTTCATTGGAAGATTTTCTGGAATAAAATATATCCTATGTTAAATCCACAGTTAATAATCTATCTCCGTGCCAAATTTAATCCAATTGCGTTCAGTTTGTTCAAGCGTGATTGAGTAACATACATCCTCACAAACTTAGCTCAACTTGAGAGAGATCGACTGAAATCTAACAACATGAGTCTAGTGTGAAACTTAACTTGTCTACCGGCCACTGAGCTTTGAGCTGGCCATTGTCGCCAAAGCCTGGCGACATCGCCCGAACATCAACGCACTTGGGATCTTTAATTTTATCATCTATCACCGAAAAAGCCTTACAAGGGCCGGTGTAATTACCACCTAATATCGCCGCTGTTAGCGATGAACGAAGGCCGTCAGAGCCGGAGAGGGTCCCATTGTTCCATTTGCGACAATTGTCGGCAACAAGCCTTCCTGATGACGCTACTGTGTGTCCTGTCCATTGTGGACTGCTGGGAGAGCCTGGCCCATGGCGTTAACTTCAGAATGCGTGCTATAGAGCTATTATAGACTATAATTAACTATACGTTATTTCAAAGGAAATAAATTACTCGCAGGATCCGTCGCAGTAAGAGTAATCTTCGAAATCTCGAATGCAAAGAAAAATCATAATACGTATACAGTGGAAAATATCGTAGGGTTTTGTTATTAGGGTCAACAAGACATAGACGGGATATTTATGTCGGTATGAGTACATAGTTGATTTTATTAAAACCACCTGTGCCCGGGCTTTGCGCGGCATACATTTTGACTTCATTGCTATTTTGTTAAGCCAGCTAATAATTGATCTCTGTGTTTAATATATTCCACTCTCACAATAATCTGACATACATTAATATTATTGGTAGGATGGTAGGATGCAGGCAAGTTCACTCAATGCCAACATTGCACATTACCACTACCGCTAACACACACACATAGATATATTTATTTATTTATTTACACGTATTCATCTATTTATTATTACAGGATGTTCCCAATACAATGGTGCTGCACAATTAACCCATTTTATAACACAATACAAATAATGTAGCTTGGAATTGGCTCAAAGAACAGGAGAACAAATCTATATTATCTCTGCAACCTGGTTCAGTGTATGCATGGCGTTAGTGGCGTATATTAGCATACGGTGCTATTTGCTCTCATTTCTTCTCCAAGCCTTGTGTAATTAAGAAAGGTAGAACAGAATATCTGGAAAAACTAGGATGCCTAATGTAGTGCAACTAACGAGTGCGGTAGTGGCCCCGTCGCCATGGCAACCGTCTAGAACAATGGATGCCGCGCGATACAATGGCTGCACCACCCACCGCTAATGATATTTTAATGTTGACCTGCCAGCCACTGGGCCACTGGGGCTTACTCACAGATTTATTCTGCACCAATGTACTGTACAGTCAAAATTACTGTCATTGGCTGCGCTCTAATTGAAGTCTGAACGGCTTGCATATACAGCGCAATTTTATCACATTACTAGCTGCCCCGGTAAACTTCGTACCACCTAAAAAGTATAGATTTTTTTTGTCTTTACTTACTTCCTCGTATATTTTAAATTGTTTGCTCTCTATAAGAACCTTCCTCAGACTTTATCAAACACAATAAATAATAAATCATTCAAATAGGTTTCGGTTCAGCCGTTTAAGAGTTTTGCGCTTAGAACCACAATTTGTAACTCACTTTCATTTGTATAGATACATCAGCTAATAAAATCTATCTTAGTGCCATATTTCATCCAATTCCGCATTTACAATATTTTCCCCGCTTATACAACATTTTTCATTGATATATATAGCCTTATAGCTTGCTTAGATAAATGGACTGTCCAACACAAAAATGTTTTTTTAGATTCGAACCTTCCTAGCGTTCCTGCGATTAGCGCGTTAAGACAAACAAACTGTACATACTTATATTACTATAGATATACCAGTAAACTTCTTTTACATTTCTCTAGAATATACAGCATCATTAAACATACTTTCAACGAAACGAAATGAACGTGCTTGTATAGAATATCCTGGCTTTCCAATTAAGTGATTGCTCCTCCAGTCGAACACGATAAAAGTTCCCTAGGACAGAGGAACTTGGTACACGTCACAAGTTGGGCGTGGAACTGTAATATTGTTAATTGAAATTTAACAACAAACTCAGTGCAAATTGATTCTAATGACAGGAACTTTAAAGTTTGCGATAAACCACAGGTATTGGCTCCTAGATCGCTTTGATATCGAAAATTTAATTCGGCTTTATACACTAATATGGAATACTCAAGGATGGGAACGTCAAGAAACCGGCAAGCATGTGTGATGAGACTAATGAATGAGGATGAAGCAAAAGAGGTCTGTAAATAGAGAGAACTGGTATCTACGTGTGATGGTTTTGTACATGTTTCCTAAAGTTATTGTGAAACTAAGTCTCTCTGTTCCAAATCCACAGACGTTTTTGAATATATTTGCAAACGGCTCTTAGGTGATAAACGGTTGTATGTGGGTTTGCTATTATTGTGCCTCACATCATATTATAAAAGTTGCAACTAGCCCGGTTTATACTTCATATAAACATTGATGCAATGCTCGGCTCGGTACGGTAAAAATACGGTGTATTGCAGACGAAAACTTGGATGTTTTGCAACCTTACAAAGCGATAGAAGTATACAAATTCACTGATAGTATCTGTAACAAACCCGCTCATAATGGACCCAGCCTCTACAACGATCCCGCAAATCGTCTACTCACTCTCTGGCAATGGTTAAGATTGAAGCTCTACATAGTTCAAGTGTGCTTTGAACTCACAGACGCGCTGCTCCATCGAGCGAGAACGCTCAGCGGATTAATTAATACGCTATTGATGCCTCGCGTCGCGTTACATTAACGATCACGGATTTATGCTCTAGTCGGGTTTGTGTGGTGTTTGTTTGTGACGTGTTCTTTTGTTGTGTCTAAGTCTTTTCTATTCTGTTTTTTTTTTAAATAACATTCTACTTAATACTATAATTATTTCTTATTAATTCATGAAAAGTTATTGTCATATAGATTTGTGGAGCCAAGTGTCGTTGGCGTTTGGATTTGTCGAGGGATGATATTTATTAGTTGGCTCAACAACAATGTCGGGCTGTGATGTCAGCAGTCGGAAGGCTAACGCTTGTAGAGGAGGCAATAGGCGCTAGGAGGCGATTGTTCCCCGTTTGAGTGTTTGGCTCCATGCTCGGTCGCGCGGAACTGCCGGCGGCTGCACTAGGGATGTATCGATACAAGTCATGCGATAGATGTTTGGCGTATGGATATGTCGATGCAAGGCAGTGCCATAGTATCAAATAGTAAAACCAAAGAATACGATCCATATGTAGGGGTAGACAAATATTTTATCATCACGCTGCGTCATTCACGGAGTAAGCAGAAAGAGCCGAGCCCTTCTTCCAACCATCTTTCGCATCAGCCACATTATTCATGTCGTTTCCGACCTTGAGTATTCGATAGTATTTCACATACACCGATGTGAGTCCAGATCGAAGAGTACATATAAATGAGTCTAAGGCTGTAGAGGTAGGCCGTAGGTTTAACACCAGCACAAGCCACGTAGAGTAGAAAAGCTGCGTCGACATGTTCAATTTGTATGTATTATTAATACATACATACATACATATCATCACAAAGAGTCCCTGTCGGGGAACGCAGAGAGTATAGAGCGCCAGGTTTCTCTGGATTTACATGCCTCTTTCGCTTCGTTCACATTCATCAGTCTCTTCATACATGCTCGTCAGTTTCGTAGTAGTCAGTAGGTACTTTTGATTGGTACGTTGATGATTTATCAAAATATCTTGTTGAACACTCATCAAGTAGCTTTCAATTAATGGTGAATATGCACACAATTACTGCTATCACCTGTATGCGGTTAGTCTTAAAGTTTTAAACAATATTGCGTTGTAATAAATATGTATAATAATAATTGTTTTATTGAAGCTCGTAGCCTGCATAGTCTACAAGGTAAAATAGTTCAGTAGCCTGTAAACGCTTCTCATATATATGAGGCGTATCATCACAACAATACAATACAATCGTTCTTTTTAATGAGTTGCGAAATAAAAAAATTTTTCACTTCCGGGGAAGCAGATGAACCCAAAAATTGAGGAAGACCGAACAAACAGGATATTAAAAAAGGTCTCATGAATAAGACGTCCCAAGATGTACAATTTTAAAATATATACATTACGGAAATAAAACCATTGTGTATTTCTATAAATATATCTAAGGATTCATCAAGAAATTGTGTCTTAGAACGATTGATTAGGATTTATACCGTTGGCTGCCATTTGCGCACTGTATTGTGCGCGGCTCGTAAGCTGCTATTCGTGTAGGTTAATATGTCGCCGGAGGTCGTCATGGATATTAAATGTTGGAATGGTGTTTCACAGATTTTTCTGTCTTCTAGCGGCGGGCTTGCACTGCACATCTTACATTCTTGGTATTTTTAGGAATATCTGAAAGAAAAACAATTTGTACCCGTGTTCAGTAACAGGACATATTAAATTCGTTGAGGAAACATTAAACTGCAAACTTAGTTTTCTAAAATTTAATACCGACTCTTATTAATCTAATTGTCTTGAGTTAACTATGAACTCTGTAACATCTCTTGCTGGGGATGAGTGTTAATATAGCTTTATACTACTGCAGGCGTTATCGTGCATTTGTTTGTCTTCTGATCCTAAATAAATAAACATAATAAAACTTTGCCTAAAAAGATGTCGTCGATATTTATTTTAAGATACCAACAACTTCGTGCAAAACTACAAAACTAATTAGTGTCAAAAACGGACAAATCTTCACAAATTTGGACATTATTTATTCCGAAAGCTGCGAAGCAAGCACTCTGTTCTGGTTCAAAATTATTTGTATTAACTTCCCCGTGTTAGCTCGTATTATATAGCCCAATGAAAGGCTTCAATGTAATGTTGTGAAGTATCGACACCGGCGCAGCACTATAAGAGAACATTCTCAGCATAGTCCCTTTACACGGAATTGATTTAGAGTTTCATATGAAAATGCCTGCTAATATCGTATTAGGGCATTACGGGCC
>JACCPG010006053.1:0-67032 GCA_016069955.1 Drepana arcuata | reverse complement strand
TATAAGGTGCAGGTCCAAATTCGAACGGGAAACCCGTTATGCCCTACCTTTCTTACCATACCATAGAGGTATCTAGTGAAATATAGATGTAGCTACACATAAATAAATATAACATATAACATTGAATTACATTTTGTTACCTTCATCTAACTTCCTACCCCGTGAGAGACTCGACGTGATGATATGTACCTACTTAGTTGTAAGTATGTAGTAATGCCATCGCTAACATTTTCAATAGCGGTCCAATATATCTGTTAGTAGCCTAATTATATTACGTCATCACGCCGAGTCCCTAACGGGGTTAAGACTAAGGCAGAGAGTATAGAACGCCAGTCTCTCTAGATACTTATCCAAACTAATGCAATACCGCCTGCTACCCATATCCCCACGTACTTTGAATTCTGCTAATCATAATAATTCTGCTATCTTCTGCCTTGTCTTTTTTTCAGTAAATGCCCTTCCAGTAAAGGTAAAGTGTTGAAAAGAGGTCCTGGTTCACCACCCAACGCAACCCCGTCCACACGACCTAACTCACCAAATTCACGGAGCCGTATTCCTATGCAAGACTTGAAACCCACTTCATCTATTAAGCCCAAGACACCAATAAGATGCCCTTTGAGGATAGCAGAGTTGGCTGTCCCGTCAAAACGGCAGTGTATCGAAACTTGGCGAGCGAAATGTCACACATTGCCTGAATATATGGTTTCTGAATACGATCATTATTAATCCATCTTCAATGATCCGATAGTAAAAACATACCTAATTACTAGCGGCCCGTCCCGGCTTCGCAAGGGTGGTCAATTATTTTTTAACATTTTGTCAAAAATATATTTTTCTCTTACAATTAAAATAGCCTATATTAATCAGTGATAATGTAGTATTCAATTTTTAAATCGGTCCAGTACTTTTTGAGCCAATTCCTTACAAACAGACTTACATACAAATCTTTCCTCTTTATAATATATATATCATCACGCCTTCCCACAAGGATCCCCGAAGGGGTAGGCAGAGGTGTATAGGTAATACCCACACACCCACTTTCCGCCAGAGGTATATTAGGTGCCAACGTGACAGATGGCGAGTCCATCGCCGTTACTCAAGCGCGACTATACATACGCCTTTTGAATTTCTTCTCAGACGTATGCAGGTTTCCTCTCGATGTTTTTCCTTCACCGTAAAGCTCGTGGTGTGACTAATCACTGTACTTAAGTTCAGAAAAACTCATTGGTACAGTCGGGATTCGAACTTGCGACCTTTGCGTCGCAGGCAACTGCTCGAACCACTCGGCCACCACGGCTTATTTGGACCTTAAACCAGATGGTAAGCGGTTATCGTGGTCTATGAAAAGTGATAATAAAGCTGGATATTTAATGTTGATTTGACCTTGTTACGTTCTGCTTTTGCATTGACAGAGGCTTTACCATAACGAGTTTTTTCTATTATTATTCAAGAGTACGAAAGGGACAGATTTATAGTCATATACATATATCTGTCCCCGTCATACACATGTATTATGTTATGATGACAATAGCACGCCATTGTACGGCCTTATATTAAATGCAAACGTTTCATGTATGTAGGTACACAGGCTGAAACAGCATATTACGGATCAAACTCCCGTAGTTGGCATCACTGACGCCATACACAGTTTTAAGAAGCGAAAGAATGTTCCAGCCAAAAGGTAGAATAAAATTTTTATGTATTTCCTTTTACGGTTTATCTGTAGTTCCATTCGCCGCCATTTTCTGTAGTAATATTTATTAAAATTGTAAACACATAAATGTGTTTACAATTTTAATAAATATGAATAGATGCTGTGGTGGCCGAGTGATGCGAGCAATCGCCTGCAACACAAATATTGCAAATTCGAACCCTGACTGTACAAATGAGTTTTCTTAACATAATGTGTGTACACGGTATATATACCAAAATATATATTTTTTATTTTTTTGTCTGTCTGTTCCAGCTAATCTCTGAAACGACTGGACCGATTTTAACGGGACTTGCACTTGTAAATAGCTGATGTAAAAAGGAGTAACTTAGGCAACTTTTATTTTAGAAACTACACAATAGCTTTTTTGTTAAATTCCACGGCTAGTATAAAATATTACTAGGATGCCAAATGTAGAATTATTAAATTTTCAGTGGAAGTAAGAAAGTTCGCGCAGCCAGTGACGATAACATGAAGGAGATAAAGATGTTATGCGGAGTGTTTGGATTGCAAATTTCTAAGATTCTCATGACACCTATGTGTATAACGCTTAATCCGGAGTAAGATTTTTTATTGCATTATGTTTTGGTATTATATGGTTTTTCGTAACAAGCAAGTGTACCTTGCTATCGCTTCAGCGTTTTGAATTTTTCCTTGCGTAAAAATAGAGCAAAAATTTGAAAAAGTAGTCCTTAGGTTCCATGCTATAATAATAATATATCCTCACGCCTTCCCACAAGGGTCCCCGAAGGGGTAGGCAGAGGTGTATAGGTAATACCCACACACCCACTTTCCGCCAGAGGTATATTAGATGCCAACGTGACAGATGGCGAGTCCATCGCCGTTACTCCAGCACGATTATACATACGCCTTTGAATTTCTTCCATGCTATTTCTAAACCAATTTCATTAAAAACTATGGTACCTACTCCTTGAACGTGCAGACATAACAGATGGACTATAAATTCGAATTCATAATATTAGTATGAGATTAACCTAAGGATATTTTTCTAATCTAGACTCTACTCATAAAACTTCCGTTGGACATACATTTCATTATCATGGAATACCATGAAATGTATGTCCAACGGAAGTTTTATGTTTAATGATGTTTTCCTTCAATATTCTCATATTGACAGTTTGCAAATTGAATAGTTAACAAATTTTCGATTACAGATTAGCCAAATTATCCGAAGTAATTGCAGGGGATATTAATATTTTGATCAAATCTTCAAAAAGATTTGATATGGACAAATCTATGTATTACAAAATTTTAACAGAAATGTCAAGCAAGGTATATGTTTAGTCATTGTTCCTAAATCAATTATTGTAAACTTATCGGTATGTACTACACCATTCATCCTTTCAATTTTATTTATATCTGTGAAAAGCTATCAATATTAAATAGTGTTTTATTACTCACTAGCTTTTGCCCGCGGCTTCACCCGCGTGGGGACAAAGTAGCTTATGTATTTTTAGGGATTACACGGTAGCCTATATCTTAATTCTAGGTATAAGCCATAACCATTTCAACATTCAGCCAAATCGGTTCAGCCGTTTTGCCATTTAAGAGCAACAGACATCCAAACACCCAAACTTTCGCCTTTAGTAAGATATCAGATCAGTGTTGGATCTTAATATGCCATTACTCATACTACTATTTTAATGGAGACTTTAAAATAAATTCATACACATTCCACTGAGTTCCTCATGGGGAGCCAGAGGTCTATATAGGCCTCTCTTTTACTTTATCCATATCAAGTCTCAAGTCAACTCTTGACGTTCGAGAATTCGATAGACTTCATAAAATTTGGAGAACGTGTATTAAATTTTTAAAAAATCCACAATATTTATACCTATATTTATTGAGGTATAACTATAACACTAATATATAGGTACTAGTAACTACTTACTTACTACTAAAAAGAAAAAAAATATTATAACTAAAAAATATTCTTAAAAGGAGTCCGTTTAGGCAGGGTTCCGAAGATACTGACAGCGTTCCCCCTTTGAATAGCTAGGCTAATTCTTTGTCCGAGGTAGCTGCCAGCTTTTCGGTCTCCTGTGATGTCGACCAACCTTTTTGCTATTTCTTTAAATAGCTTTGTGGCACTAGGACCCCACGGACCAAGGTTCTCGACACCGAATGGGACCAAATCATATTCGGAGCCTAGACCCCTGTATTTGCATACTTTAGCCTTTTCAGCCGCTTCACAGGCCGCACCAGCTCTGTTGTTGGTTCCATGTAGATGGGAAGGGGCCAGCGTGTCTGAACAGGTTGCATCCCATACCAGCACCCGGCCCATCTTCCATGGAATCAAACTCATACCGTCCGGACGGTATTGCCAGAGACGATGGCAAGAGTCCATCGTCTCTGGCAATACCAGTCGGCTCAAGTAGACTTGGCACTTTGACGGTGGCAAGGGACCGGCGTATGATATCGTTGAGTGCGGCATGTCTCGAGAAACGGACGCACTTTTTGGCATGACAATCCGTGATGTCCTAGCTTGTCGACATCACTGCCACAGGGACATTTATGAGGAGCGCATACCGGAACACCAAGCCAAAAAAAAATACATATATCTAAATTTATATGTCTACCTGCTTTAACAACTCTTGTTTGAATTACTATCAATATACACTCAGGTGGCTGTATGGATAGCAAACATACTAGAAGAGGCATCGTTTAAGCTCTTAGAACAGGATCTCAGAGGTAAAATGTTATTATTCTATGTGATGATAATAATAATAATAACAACTGAAATAGATATGTGTATTTTTATTTTTAACTTTATTATAGTACAGAAAAATACTTATAGAAGACTGGGGAAAGAAGATAAACTAGTGACATTAATAGAAAAGACGTTCGGTCTGGGACTGATGTCAGGTTACTTTTTTTTATTTTGTAATAAGTTTCAACATGACGACGTAATATACCTTTGAATAAATAATAACAAAATGTTAAACATTTACAGATCTTGAAGAGGAAGAAGGGCCCGTTCTGGACTTCATAGACGATTTGGTTGAAAATGTTGTCGTTAGTATTTCGTCTATTAGAGAAGCAATAAACAACAGGTATACAGATATAAATCTAATGAAAAGCACGACTTTCAGAGTTTTTGTGAGCCATCAATGGATATCGACGAATTCTATGCCAGTTCACCTGACGGGTCAGGCAGTTACGAACGCAAATTATTATATGAAGATTACGAGAAAAGTATAGCTTCGCCAAATTCAACTGAAAATATGGACTTTGACTCATATTCATCTGATCAGAATGACACCACTATTTACGAAACAGGCGAATCTCTAACACACTATAAAAGCGCCATAGAACATGATTTGCGAGACTCGCCAACTACTCAAAGTATAAACACAAACGAATTTCAATCAGGTACTGACGAAAGATTGATCAATAAACTGGAGGAAGTAGAAGAGGAAAATTTTAACGAGAGTATAAGAAACGAAATCAGTAATATCCTTGATATAATTTTAATAAGCGCTTCATATGAAGAAGATGATAAAATGCCGGAGATGGATGATGAACAATATGAGGATACCCATGCGCTAGTAGCGACTGTTTGTTCTCCATTGAAATATGTTGTTGATGTTGTTGAAAACGAAATTTTAGATGAAACGATAGAACCAAACTTATCAAAAGAGATTCTAAATGAAAAAAGTACTTCCAATGTATTGATCGCTATTCCAAAAGACGCAATGTTTGAAGAAAATGGTAAAATTCAGGAAATTTATGATGAACAATACGAAGATACCCATGACTTAGAAGGAATCGTTAGTTCTCCATTGAAAGATGTTGATGTAGTAAAAAAAGAGATTTCAGAGGAGACATCGGAATCGATCTTGTCGAAAGAAAATAATAATGAAAATAACGTTTCCAATTTAATAAATGCTAACACATTCTTAGAAGTCCAAAATGATAATAATAAGCAATTTGATGATAATCTTAATGTGAGTGAAAAATTTGAAGTAGTTTCAGAAGAATTGTTTGATGCCAAGAGTAAAAAAGTTAAATTCTCCAACAATATGGGTAATACATTTTCTTTATTTTATTTTGTAGATAAGTTAATTTCTTGCAACATAACGTCTATTAAAATTACTTAATTTAATACCATTTAACTTTAAGAGCACTAATAGATTTTTCTTGCAGTAACTTCTCAAGATCACGTACAAGTTGAAAATAGGTATGTATTTGTGTTTAAAATATTTCCATTGTTGTGAAGTTTTTCATCGATAATTTTACAAATTCTTATCACAGTAGCCACATAGTTGAAGATGCTATAAACCCAAAAGAACTAGAAAAAACATCGTGGAAACCTGAAACTAAATACGACATACCGAATATTATTTTTGGACCACCAAACCAAGACTTGCTAAGTAAATTTTACATTTAATTTGATATAACTATCCCTCGAACGAATATCTACGTAGCAAAAATACATTTCTCTGCTGCGCCTACTCCCTGCCTAAAGATATTCGGCACCGAGCCAATTGGCAACTTATTAGTTTAATTTTGTAATTGTGAAATGTCAAGTTTTAAATTAATAATATAATTAAACTACTCTTAAACTTTCCTCTTTGCCAAATTTAATGGGGTAGTAGCGCGATAAATGATATAATAATGGCTTCAAAGTCCATGTGACCTTTAGGGCTGGCACTTGTACAGGTGACGCGGACGAACTATGGCCACGTGACTTCATAGCACCAATGATAAAAGCTACCGCAAGTGTTAGCAAATCCGTTACATCTCTGGGAAAATTATTGGAAAGCGAAGAAAGAACTTCGCCCGTTACCACTTGTCCTAATATTAACACAAATTCAAACGGATCAAGTATTACTGAAAATCAAAGGAACGTCTACCACGTAGAAGATTATTTAGGTGCGGCGGATTTAACAAATGGTATAAAATTTGATGCCCAACCAACTATAACAGTAATTGGTCAAGTAAATACAAAGGATACGACGAGGATAAAATATAGCAAAGACGAATCTACTATGGCCGAAATATATAATGTTGTAGAGAAACCTACAACGATAGACAGTGAAATTAATACAAACGAGGGTTTAAAGCAAACAAACGATGCTTCTTCCGCTACGACTGAAATAAATAATAATGTGAAAATGTGGGACAATGCAATGAACACAAAACCGGTACAACTAGAAATACATACTGATGTTAAATTAGATCTGCAGCCTTCTACAACACACATCAATCATCAAAAGACACAATACGAAATAGTAGAAACTGGACCTGAACCAAAAGGTCAAATAACTTGTGTTAACTCAAAATCATTTGACGATAAACTAGATAGTGCTTTTAAGAAATTAAGCTCAGAAGAGCAGGAATATTCTGAGGAGAGATCACAGAGTGGTGAGAATCTTGTGGTCGGAGTCGTAAAGGACAAAGTTAAATTAGCTCGTGTTTTGACAGAAGTAAAATTGAGCTATAGTTAGTATTTACATTTTATTGAATTTACATAATTAAAAGTAGATAATTCTAATGATACAACATTACCAACAGAAGTGAATCCTGATAGTGCACCATCGTGGGTATCTCGAGCTCACGGAGAACCAAGCAATGAATCATTATATTCGGAAGCTAAAGGTAAAAGGATATTACTTAAGTACGACACTGAAATCTACATTTCTATATTATAATTCGTTATTATTCTCCTAAGCGTAATGATCCGATTTTGAAGCATGGGTGGTTCAGGGCTATAGAGACTGACCTGGAAATGGCACGTGAAGTTTAATTAGTCCTTTCTTTGCCGTCGATAAGTTGCCTTGACCACCCACCCATTGCCCCATGTGCCATTGGTTATAAATTGTTTTACTACAAAGGCGCACGTTTCACCCCACTTCTTAGTAAGCGGTTACCACTGTCCATGGACGCGTGCAACACCAAGGGTATTGATCGCGCGCTGCCGACTCAGCCAGCAGAAGTTTCGGATGAAATTTAGTGTATAAATAGTTACAGTGCTTTGCACCATTTATCCCAAAAAAACAAACACTAGTTACGTGCGATCTTAACCACTGGTAGGTAACAATAGCTACCTGTAAACGACTGGTCGTATCGTCATAAAGTGATCACAGCATCTGCTTGCAGACAAAATAAATATGAATGAAGAAGATTACAAGCAATTGTGTAAAGATTTGGATCGAGGATTCCAAAACATTGATATGTGGAATAATTGGTTACGTGATATGTGTCGAAACGTTACGTATGTGGAGTCTAGAAGGGGTAGGTACTATTATGAAGGTATTTTGTAATTCTGTCTGTAGTGGATGTAGCTACTTGGGAGAAGGTTTGAAGATGTTATTTTTTCGAATTAAACAAACTTATCGGATTCATTCACACGTAGCACATTCATCAGTCTCATTATCGGTATTGAAAATTATCAACAACAATCGACAGGTCTCGCAACCCCGCATAAGGAAATAATGAAAAATTGGTTACAATTAAAGAAGAATATTGACAAAGATAGTGTCATGTGGAATAAATTGAACCAACGCGCTCGTGACAGGCTCAAAGCTTATCGGAATATCGTTAAGAAATCACAGGTAAGGTATCTGTGATCATAGATATATTATAGAGTATTATAGTGGGTGGATCAAAAATCTTAACAAAACTAGTCAAAACTAGTCAATACTAGTCATATATCTTCAAGGCTGACAGACAAAGGGGAAGGCAGAGGTGTATATAGTATCTTCACCGACTTTTAGCCGGTCATATATTTTGGGTGCCTTTGTATTTCATCTAAAACGTATACAGGGTTTCTCTCGATGTTTTCCATTCCTTAAAGCTAGTGGTGAGACTAATCACTGTACGTAAGTTCAAAAAGCTCATTGATACAATCGAGATTCGAGCTTGCAATCTTTGCGTAACAGGTGACTACACGAACCACTGGGCAACCACGCCTAGTGTTATAATTGGAATATAATGTGTTGTTTTATATATTTTTTTTGTAGAGCTCAATGCATATCGGAAATAGTAGACCAGTTTTCCAAGCATGTGAAGATAGTCCCGACCATTGCACGGTGTTAGATAGAATTAATTCATTTGACAGACTCTGTGTGCTGATGCACAGACAGGTTGGTCCTATTATCCTTATAATTCTCCTGTGTATGATCATTGCAAATCCTGTGTTTGAGTACGAATAGTAAAAACAAATAAAACAATGCGCACTTATAGATTGTTTCAACCGAATACTGTGTTTGCCACTGCAAAAGAAACCCTAAGACAAAGCGTAAAGGATTGGAATTGGTCACCTCAAATAATAGACGATAAATTGCCGTTTATTACTTCATGTCAGTTGATTAAAGATGAAAATATGAGTAAGTATCTCTAATACTTATGGAAAATAGTTTTTATGAATTAAAAGACAAATTTAAGTTTCTATTGGCTGCATTTATTTTCCAACAATTGCATATAAAAAATACATACGAAATACATAGACAGAATATTCTATATTCTAGGGAACAAAAACTATATATATATATATATATATGAACGTAAATGTTAATTTCAATCTTACCACTAATCACAATGCATGCCTTGGTCACTTGAAGTGTATGTTGATTTGATTGAAGTCATACTTTCTAACGTAGGAGTCCCGACACCCAGTGAAGATCCATTTTCCATTAAATGCGATGTCTCGAATGCCATCGCAATCAGAACCCGTCAGTAACACTCTGATGGTATTGTGGCACTCTTGCAAAGATAGCACAGTGCAAGTACCGTCTTGACGACCAACTACGTACATCTGGTTCGGCAGAGCGGCTAGGCTTAGCACTGGGTTGGCTGAGTCATTTAATGCTCTGATTATTGAGCCATTTTGCAGGTTCATTTGGATTACCTGCAACATTTAAAACATATGTATCTATTAATGAAATGAGGGTGTGACTATACAAAGTGTGCAAGAAGAGCCATCATTTGATTTGATCAAATCGATCAGACACTCAAGCACGGCGAGCATGTATAAAGAGACTGATTAATGTGGACGAAGCGAAAGAGGTATGTGAGTCTAGAGAGAACTGGCGCTCTACTCTCTCTGCCACTCTCTACACATCGTTAGGGACTCGGCGTGATGATATGTATGTATGTATGATTGTAAAGTTGAAGATAGGTATGTTATATTGGTTTTGGTCTTAGAAGAAAAGAAAGGATGGGTGAATTGCAACAGATATACAATTTGAGTGTCTTTTCCTCTTCTTTGGAAGGGGCAGTAAAATATTTATGTATATACATATATACTAAAATACGTATGCTGAATATGTAAATAGATTGTTATGACGAACAGAAAGCTATATATATTTTCACATTTAAAAAAAAATCTTAACAATGTCTTTTTCAGATTTTGTTACATAAAATGCTTACCTTCCCATTGCTACAGCCAACTACAATAGTTTGATCCACAACTATGCATGCATTACAAGGACCTTCTAACTGCTTCCTGTAAAGTTCCTCTCTCTTCGCCACATGAGCACACACCACCAGTCCACTTTCACAACCAACTACTATCACTTTATTGCTGGTACCGATCTGAGAATAAAGATATTTGTTTGAAAATTGTTGTCTATGGTTTCATTGTCCTGTGATGTTCAGAGTTCTTGACGGGTCTTAAGCAAAGTAGTTGGGATTTTTTTCTGTTTCTCTTTCTTAAATTAGTCTATAGTGAAATTTTGGTGTCATATTGTATCATACAGTATTCATGGAATTACCAATTTATAGGGGCATTAAAAATAATGATGAAAATAAGAAAAAAGTTACTTCACTGAAGTACAACCATCCATGTCATCCTCTATTTTCAGCAAATAATATTGCTATGAAGAATGAATAAAAAAGTATGGTTCTTTACCTATTTAGAATGCAATCATGCCCAAATAACTTAATAGATTTGATCACATAATTATTATAATTAAGATGCATGCTTAAGATGATAAATTTTAATGATTTAAAATTCAAGGCAAGCAGGCATCTTTGAATCATTAAAATTCAATCAATCAAGATGCTTGATGGAAACTATGGGTCTTAAAACCCATTATAAAATTGATAATCAAGTTTTTATAAGATTCAATTTTTATTTTTCTAATAGATGAAAGTAATACAGCATTGCTGCTAATGCGAATAGCTATTTATATGCTTACTTTTCATGGCTTGAAATATGAGAACCTGGAAGTTAAATACATACCTCTCTTTCATCTTCAACCTCTACATGATCCATTGTTATTGCAATGGCGCAGCAGTTGATAGGGCCGTGTCCTTCAGTAATGGTGTCTATGCATCTTGATTCACCAACATCCCATAATTTGGCTGAACCATCCCTGAAATAGGAGAACTCCTAAATCAACCCTTGTCACTTATGAAGAATTCTAATTGATCTAATATTATATTATATGTGTATATCAAGAGCAGCCAGGTATTATTCCGCTTGCATAAAAATAATTTGACTTAATTTTAATTAAAATAAATGTATAGGAATAGTTGCAGCAAAATTTACTTTTCTGAACAGAGAAAGTTATTTCTACAGTAAATAGATTTATAACACCACATTGTGAAGAATGTCCTATTGGTTATTGTTTAATTAAAAAAATCAAAGGTTTTTGCATAGTAGTGGTTGAATAAGGCAATGGATTTGCCATCTGTCACATTTTTATCTACATCTCTGGCGAGAACATGGTGTTATTAATACTCTACCTACCCCTTCAGGGACCACTGTGAAAAGGTGTGAACTATATATACATAAAGAATAGAGAAGACAATATATCCCCTCTTTAGCAAGCAGTGTTCACCATGGAGAACCATTACTTCAAAATAATATATTCCAATTTTTTTTTATTAGATTGCTAGAAAATTACAAGTATGCATATTAAAATAAAACTTGCTTACTTGCTAACAGATACAACATTCCTTCCCTTCTCAATAACACTGACATCAGATATGGACATTGTGTGACCCTTCAATGTGACTGGGTTGATACCAGACTCTGCAGACCAGATCCTGCAGGAGCCATCAGCTCCAGCCGATATCACAACTACACCAGATGGGAAGTACCTGCATTTGTAGATTGGACCTCCATGGCCTTTTAAGTCTAATGTTACCTCACCTACAAAAATATGTTTTGAGTATACACCTTGTGATTTAATAGCTAGATATTTGAATAAAAAATATCTATTTGAATAAATATCTTATGTGTTAATCCAGCTAATAATCTATGTCTGTTCCAAAATTCATTCAATTGGATTTAGTAGCTTTTGCTTGAAGGAGGAACAAACATCCTTACAGCTGTTGATACAAGTAGGATTATGTTTCTCTACCAAAGGGTAGTAGTATTACTCCCTCATATGACAGGCAGAGAGACAGACAGAACAACACAATTGCACAGGCAGGCACTTAAATGCAAAATGATGAAATCTTTGAAACCCAGACTCACTAGTTCGACTGTCCCACACAAGGAGCTTGTCCCCTTCACATGAAGACACTGCCAGAGCATTTTCAGCTACAGACACTGAGAGTATGCCTTTGTTATGTACTTTATGAGCCTTAGTAGGTGCAACAAATGCTACCTTCAGGCCAGAACTCACGTGCCTGAGCACCATATACAGGTTCCCGTGAGAAACATACTGGTAATTATCTGGGAAATTTATTTTTATCTTTCCATCACTTGTATTTAACGAAGTAGTCAACTTTTCATGAATGCCATTTTCATTTGCAATCTTTGAGGATATCCAGGCTTCAGCATTAGGCAATCTGTAATTATATTATTATTTGTTTATTTTTATATGCAAGCAAAGATGAAAATAGAAGATACTTGTTTTTAATACACAACCTTATAACGTCATTCCAATCGCACTGTATTGTGATAACTGGTAATTTGAGGTCGGGCATTTTTAATTATTTACTATAAAATCAATTTCCAACCAGTTTTACCTCAGTGTTCTTCCGCTTAGTTAGATAATAAATAGAGTGGATATGACTTGCCGGTTCTTCATCTTCTTCAATCACAGTCCACAGATATTAATATAGTTTCACCATTGACATTTGACATATATAAAATCTATGATTGTAGTGTCGCAGGTCGCACAGAGTAACTTAACACCAATATGACCTCTGCCTTATATTATTATGCTCAGTTTCTTTTTTGGTTGGTTTTCAGAAATTTCAATATGCATTGGAATTTACGAACAGAATTAACGAATCAGTTTAATCTAATGCACAAAATATATATGATTATTTAATATCACGTTTTAACACACATAACGACTTTTTATTTTGGGTTTTGGTTTAAAAGGATTTCCAAGTCAAAGCAAAGGTGAATTTTATTGACGTGAAGGCAGCATGATCTCTGATTTAAACAGAATACCTAGATCTAATTAAAATAAAAGCTCACCAGTCAACTGGTATGTCACTTACATACATGTCACATATCTTTCCAGTGTTTAATTCAATAGTTACTCTTTGCCTATAACTGTTACATTACATTATACATTGTAATCTTTGCCTATAACAACACAATGCCATACCTAACTACCTAGATACATGGATACCATCCAAAATTAAATAATTATCAATTCATTCATAGGAACACGGTATCGAATAGAAAGTATCGATACTGTACTCATGAGTAGTATCGAAAAAAAAGTATCGTACTCATAAAAGTAGTTTCCTTAGGAAAGTACTCGATAATAGTACTTTTCTTAGGTAAGTACTCGATATACGTCAGGACGTCAATGTCAGTCAGTAAGTAACGTCAGTTTAGCTTCAGTAGAACATATACAAAAAAAAAACAAGTTAATCTTAACAAAATACTGCCAAAGTTCGCTCTTAGTTGAGGGCATTTTTATAATGACTCAATTATAACATTTACATCACAGAATAATAGTGAGTACCTTCAAATTACACTTTAATAATTCAAATAATACTCAAGCACAATAATTATCAACCGCATTAATGAAAGAGAAAAACTTAAAGAAATCCGCGATTTTTAAGTTATTTGATTAGTAAAGAAAAGTGAAGGGGATAAGAACTGAACGTCTGTGAACGGATGAACGATAGGGTCAAGTTTGAAATAGGTAATTTCTACAATTTATTCGATACGATACCAGTCAGAAAGTACTCATTGAGTAAAAGTATCGAACACAAAGTATCGAGTACAAAAGTATCGGTATCGAAAGGAAAATTATCGATACCACAAAGTATCGATACTTCTTTCGTGTGCCTATTCATTCACTGTGCTGACATTGCTATCTAATAATTGTGACATCACTGGTCATCTTTAACTGTCAGTCCGCAGTGCTGTAATTAAAAGTGGGCGAAATTCAGATAAACTACATAATATACATGTCACAGTCCCTTATCGCTTATTAGGGCAGGTAGTTAGTTCTGTTCTAGTCTTTACACAAGTATTCATATTTATTGGAATGTTCAGTCACCATTGGTATTGGAAAAATGCATTTTTCGATTCCTGATCTACAGCAATTTCACGATGACAATGGAACTTCTTATACGGTATTTATTTGTATTTTTCATGTTAATCACTATTTTATTTTAATCACTATTTTAAAGACTTTAGCCATGCTTAAATTGATGTAATCATTAGAGATGTTTGAGATTAGTGAATAGCAAGATTTGTAAATTAAACTGTTGTTTTCAGGGATACAATATACATATTGATGGATTCTTTCACTGCACGGCTCGATACAAGCAGCTGCTCAGTCTCCATGAGCAGTTGCAAGCACAGAACTCTTACATTAAGCTGCCCCAGTTCCCACCAAAGAAGATATTTCTCACAAACTCACAGCTAGAAGAAAGAAGAATCCTATTAGAAAAATATATACAGCTTGGTGAGTACATAGTGTCATCCAATATATTTGTTGCTAAACTAATATCTTCTATGCCAAAAGTCTAAAATTAAATATTTAAAAGTTGTACTTTTTGTGTTTAGTAGATATTTGTTTAACTGTAACCATATACATTAATACATACAAAAACCTTGGCAATTCCTAATTTTATAAGACTGAAATAAGCACTACTAATATATATGTCCTTTACAGTGGGACAAAATGCAGTATTGGCAAATTCAGACCTACTTATAACATTCCTATTTTCTGCTCAACAAGAAACTCATAATGTCAAAATGCACGAAGTGGACATAGAAATATCTCTGATGAATGGATATAGAATACCACTATCTGTTTCATCCACGGATTCTTCCAGCACCATATTAGACATTGCTTGCAGTTATATCAATCTTCCAAAAGAATTGGTGAAATATTTTTCATTACATCTATTTAACTGGAGCTGTGCCAAGGATGGTAGGCCTGCCCTAAAGAAGTTAGAAGAATATGAATCTCCATATATATCTCAAAAGTACGTAAGGCCAGAGGATAAAATTGTTTTAAGAAGAAGGTTTGTTTATATTTACTAATAATATTTTTACCTGTAACATTAATTGTAGGCTCAAATCCTGTATGTCCCAATGAGTTTATATTGAAATGGTATTAAGGAGATTGTGTAAAATAATATCAAATATAAGTAGACCTAAACATATCAATCCAGATATTAATATACTCAGCAAACCATAATTGGAAGGTGCCAAAGTAGTAAAATTGATAAAACAAGAAAACAAAGATATCTATCTCATAAGATACTAAGAGATGCATTGCAATAAAATAATAATAAAATTATATGTTTAAACATTTCAGTTATTGGGACCCATGTTATGATGTAGACTTAATGATTGACAGAGTGTCCCTGGATCTTCTATACTTGCAGACAATAGAAGACCTAGATTTGGGCTGGATCACAGCAGACCAGGAAACTAAAGACATTTTATCTTCTTATGCAGCAAAGAAACAAAAGAGAGAGGTAATTGTTCAGTATCAGACTTCTTTATATTTGACTCATCCTTGGCCCATATTATGGTGCCCTTACCATTAATATATCTATATCTATATAACTCAAAGGTGACTGAATGACATAGTGATCTATCAACGCACAGCCCAAAGCACTGGATGGATCGGGCTGAAATTTGGCATGCAGGTAGATGTTTTGACATATGCATCCGCTATGAAAGGATTTTGATTAATTCTACCCCCAAGGGGATAAAATGAGGGATGAAAGTTTGTATGAAACTTTGTCAATTTTAAACCAATCGGGCTGAGACTTTGTGCATGCATAAAGCTACTATGACGTACGCATCCCCTATACACACACACATCCAACATAAATAAAAAATTACTGCGCAAAGTAACTATCACACGCGGACGAAGTCGCGGGCACAGCTAGTCTAGTGATAAAATGGGAGTTTCATAAAGATAGGTGATACTAAAGAGGTTTAGAGAGAGCTGGCACTCTACTCTTTTTGCCTATGCTGGAAGGGCATACATACAGCTCCGCATGTTGATGTATGTATGCTTTAGTAATTAATCAGATTTATACCTACCCATATTTTTTCTGGAACTATACAACATTCCATGAAAAAATATGGCTTAAATTTATACAGACTCATTTATCATAATCACCTTGTGGCATCTGGATATAAATAACTATAATGCATTTAGTATGAGTAGTTTATACATATTCTTATCATGAAGAATGTGACCCAAGGATGCATCCAGTTTTATTGTCAATCCATATTAATTTATTAGCATAAATAAGGCCACAAGAAGCATTGCAATGTTTCTCGCTGTTTCTTGTGGTAAAAACTATAACAGTTATGATCTCTTTCATTCTGTTTGTAAAAAAAAAGAAACAAAAACTTATTATTGGTTTCCTCGAAACTATACTAGTTCGAATCTAGTTCAAGGTGTGCGCCAGAAATCGAAGGGTTCGTAGCTCCTCTTGGCTCAATCACCAGATACCCGTTACCAAATCCAAACTATATAATATACTAGTCGTCCTGCCCAGCTTCGCATGGGTGAAAAAGTACCCACACACCCACTTTCCGCCAGAGATATATTTTAGGTGCTTACTTAAAATCTAAACTAGTTGGACAACAAAAATAGCAAACAGAGTTAAATTTAACTGTTCCCACTCCTTGGGATAGTAGCATGATAATATATAGCCCAAAACCTTCCTCAATAAACGAAATATCTAATAAATATATACTTTTTTCTAATTAGATTGGTAGGTCCTGAGATAAGCGTGTTTATGCACAAACTCCACCTCTTTATCATATAGTATAGATCTATTAATAAATACTCCATTCCAGAAATACTGTGGTTTAGTATTAGTCATAGCATCTGGTGTCATAATTACTGGCATGATAAATTATTTTATAGGTATTATGTAATCTCAGTTCATACAAATTCATTTAATGATATGTCCACTTCGCACCACCACAAATAGTACCTAATGATCTCTTCTCATTAACTATGCTCTACCAAGACTCATTTCCATCATGAATATGTTATTTTACAAACTTACGTATATATATATAGCGCCATTTCTCTTTAGACTTCTTACGCTTCTTCTACTTCCATCAGTTTCTTCATACAAGCTCTCTGGTTTCTAGGAGTCTTGACATTCCCACCCTTGAGTGTTCGAACGATTTGATCTAGGACCTAGATACCAGGTACATACTTGGAAAGTGGTTTTCCTCTGCCTATTCTTCCAGACCCTTTCATCATTGGCATGATAAGGAATGAAAAGTATTGTACTGTTCCTTTCTGAACAGGAAACAACTCTTTTTGAAACCTAATATAATGTACACCCTACATTATATTAGCTTTCAAAAATAATTAGGAGTTATCTTGTGCTCTGTAAACAAACTATGCTCTGTCTGCTTAGTGCATGCTGTCACTACCTATAATTGTAGCACTCACCATGTTTTATCTTTCATGTTAGTTCAAACTAATATTATTGTTTTCTGTTGGACAATGTTCACTGGTATGTATGTATATATATCCTCACGCCTTCCCACAAAGGTCCCCGAAAGGGTAGGCAGAGGTGTATAGGTAATACCCACTTTCCGCCAGAGATATATCAGGTGCCAACGTGATAGATGGCGAGTCCGTCGCCCTTACTCATGCACGAATATACATACGCCTTTGAATTTATTCTCAGAAGTATGCAGGTTTCTTCTCGATGTTTTCCTTCACCGTAAAGCTCGTGGTGTGACTAATCACTGTACTTAAGTTCATTACAATTGTATGTATGTGTTTACAGTGAACCAGAATTATGAGGTGTGGCATTTTTATTATTTACATTTCAGTACATAGAACTAGCACGAACATTACGCCACTACGGGCGCATACCAGCCGGTGAGGCGGTGACGGAATGTTGTAATATCTCCGGCGCCAGCTCCACCACCTCCAGCGACACCTGTCGCGTGCACGCATCGCTGGTTGCCAAGGAACTGTTACTAATGACCCTCACTCAGCCGCCCAGGGAACAACGATACAAAGTGACGAGGATGAAGTGCTGGAGAATAACTACATTACACCCTGTAAGCCATTTTTTTTTATACAACAAGAGTGGCAAACAAGCATACGGCCCACCTGATGGGAAACGGTTACCGTAGCCTATTTACGCTCACGATACTAAAGTATCACTTGCGTGTTGCCACTCTGTGTTCGGAGAGTAATAGTGTGTTGGCAGCATAATGGGTTTAATCCCTCTGCTTCCAACAATGTAATAATCCTCCCCCCTCCCCAAAGAGCTCATTACTGGTAACCTTATTCACCGCGTAGGAACACAACACAAAAATTGTGTTATTTGGCTACGGACTTGGGGAATTGTCCCAGGTATTTATTACCATTATTATTACTATCACAAGCTGCTTTATTTCTTTCGCGTTTTAACCTGTAAATTTATATACCTAACAGATTGAAAAACTTCAAAGTAATGGACACGGCCCTCTTCTCGATGAAGAAAACAAAAACTTGGAGCTCTCGTTCGAGTACCTCGTCAGCAAAGACAACCTGAAGTGGATAACACTGAGGACGGAACATGCAACTTTCATCAGTGTTTGTTTACAGGTACTATACACAGCTAGTATATTATGGCAAGATGTAGGTACTCGCTTATAGACATAAGCGATTATCACACGCCATCATCACCGTCAGAACCGGTTACCACCGCCTATGACCGCCTGCCACCAATGGTTGATACCAGAATATACTCAGTATCGTCACGCCGCACATTTCATAAAGGGAACATCAGTTGACATGTTCCCTTCGTTCATACAAATTTAATGCTTTCTCTGATATACCCTATCCTCAGATATATCTAGTATACTAGTTTCGAGTACTCTTGATATTCGTTTGATCATTAACCCTTGGGTAAGTGCAGTAGCAGATTGAGTCAGCGCGGGGCCTGTAGCAAATGCTATCTAGGGGCGATGGGATTGCTATTTAATTAAACTTAAAAACTGGATATAAATTGATACTTATTAGTGTGTCCCGTAGTATTTGTCACTCTTACTACTTGCTAATCCGCTACTGGGTAAGTGCGTGAATAGTTTCATCTGTCTGCCCATTGTATAGATGTTTGTTTGTGTCTGCAGTCGATAGTGGAGGAGCTGATGCGGCTGAAGGCAGGGCTGCCCCCCGTGTCGGGCCGCGCGCCGCGGCGGCCGCTGACGTACGTGCGCAGGGACGGCTCCAGCCAACTTATAACACCCTCCTCGTCAAGCGACACCCTCAGCTCCGTTGTCAGTATTATATGACTACTTACATTTCAATTTTAAGTGGTGGCCGAGTGATTCGAGCAGTTGCCTGCGACACAAAGATCGCAAGTTCGAATCCCGAATGTACCAATGAGTTTTTCTGAACTTAAGGACAGTGATTAGTCACACCACGAGCTTTTACGGTGAAGGAAAACATCGAGAGGAAACCTGTATACGTCGGGGAAGCAATTCAAAGGCGTATGTATAGTCGTGCTTGAGTAACGGCGATGGACTCGCCATTTGTCACGTTGGCACCTACATATATCTCTGGCGGAAACTGGGTGTGTGGGTATTACCTATACACCTCTGCCTACCCCTTCGGGGACCCTTGTGGGAAGGCGTGAGGATATATAGATTTTGATGTCGTTGAACATATTCAATGAAATATTAACCTGAGTTGAAGTATTTATTATCAGTATAAAAAGCCTGACTACCGGAATGGTTCCAATAGTCAATATCGCAGATTCTTTGAGTGTAGTGATTTATCACACCATATATATATATATATATATATATATATATAATAATATGATTTTAACACGGGTGAAGTCTAGGGGCACAGCTAGTTTATATTCTGTTATCAGTTTTCATTGATGAAAAATATTTGCTTTTAGAACGGTGACTCATATACGTCTGGAAGTTCGAGAGAAATATTTTCAGTTCAAAAGCTCACGGAGAAATTTGCATCTGTTGCGTTCAAGACGGGCAAAGACTGCGTTGAAAATAATGCCTTCGAAGCAATTGGTGACGAGGAGTTATAACTCGCCGATCACTATGTTGTCCAAAGAAAATCTGGTGGGAAACAAATGTTGCCAATAATGGGTAGGTGTATACAAATATATTTAATTTTTGTACCTATAATGTTAATAGATTGTATCTTAGTATCGATTTTAGATTTTATGCTCATCTCTATTTTTTTTTATATGAAAAGACGGTCAATCGAACCATAAACTAGCCATTTTTTACACTTTAATGTTTAATAAATATAAAAAAAGGATACTTAGTACCTCTCTCAAGATAAATGGTAACTGTATGATTTAATTGATA
Source organism: Drepana arcuata (assembly GCA_016069955.1). Taxonomy (NCBI): domain Eukaryota; kingdom Metazoa; phylum Arthropoda; class Insecta; order Lepidoptera; family Drepanidae; genus Drepana; species Drepana arcuata. Next base: position 46,588 of record JACCPG010006053.1, on the reverse strand, counting down.
ATCTGAAAAAGATATGGCAATTATAATTCGTGAGCTTCAATTTGATAAAAAAATATCAATTATGGATTTTACACACTCAGGGTCTTCCAGCGTTTATATTTATGTATATTATATAATATTATTCCTTATTTTACTGTAAAAAGATTGTATTTCATCTTTATTAAATTATTTTTATACCCGATGATATTATAAGTAAAATGGTATTATGCAGGTGGTTCCTCCAATAACCATCCTGCATAATAAGCTCACGTAAGTAGGACGCCATATTACAACGCCTGGGAGCGAAAGAGACGAACGTCTTGATCGCCTGGCAGGTCAGATTCCGATTTTGTAGCTATTTTATTATAGGCGAGTTTGATTTGATCCCCGCTGAAGAGATATTTGTGTGATTACTACGAGTATTTATACCTAAGTCTTCGATATTATTTTTATGTGTAGTATAAAAATAGCCATGGTGTGTATCGCTATATAGCTTTCATAGGCCAAGTTTTGCTTGGTTTGGGACTAGACTAGGTCAACTTGTGGGAACTGCTGCAAGCTATTTATTGTATTCTGAACAGAACGATATCAAAGACAAATAAAATGGCGCGATTGACACAAGCATAGATTTGAATTTGGAATTTCTCATCAAACGCCGAATATTGAGTTCAAAACTTCAGTGGCCAGTCCAACAAAACGCCAATTTCCTATGTACTTACAATCAACCTCTTTACTTATAATATTATTGAGTGAATAAGAACAAACATATCAAATCTGTATTTGCATTACATCTGGCGATTTCATATTGTTTTATTAACCTATTTATAGATTGTTTACCAAAAATTTATATTTTTTGAAGATCTATGATTATCATAGTTTGTAGGATAGTTGTAAGATGTATTTTTGAGTTGTTTTGGAATGTTCTCAATTTTCATTGTTAAAATATAAATGTTTGAAAATCATATTAAAATCTCTTTCGGCTAAGATATACATATATTTAAGTGTTAGTTTTTTTGTAAATCTCTTCATATTTGTCGAATATGAATAATTTCTAGTTGTTACTAGTTTTATTGATAATTTATGTATATTCTGTGATTCTTATTATTTGAAGGGACCATATTTATTTACAAATTAATGGAATAAAACATTTTGCCCCAATTCTCAGAGGCCATTAGTATAAAACTTTGCCATATATGTACTTGTGTAAAATATGTTCTACCATTTTAGCTCTTCTATTAAGAATAATATATTACACTTTTATACGCAATATTGTAAATAAAAATGTTTTAATAATAATTCTGTTGTTGGTTTCTTATATCTCACGTCTTCCCACAAGGAAGCCCGAAGGGGTCACACACACCCACTTTCCGCCAGAGATATATTTCAGGTACCAGCGTGAAAGATGGCGAGTCCATCGCTGTTACTCATGGCAAGGACTATACATACGCTTTTGAATTACTTCTCAGACGTATGCAGGTTTCCTCTCGTTTTTTTCCTTAAACGTAAAGCTCGTGGTGTGACTAATCAGTGTACTTAAGTTCAGAAAAACTCATCGGTACAGTCGAGATTCGAACTTGCAATCTTTGTGACGCAGGCAACTACTCGAACCACACGGCTTTTGGGAACTATGTACATATGTATATGTTGGGAAAGTGTGAAGATATGAAGTTATCTCATTTTATTTTGTTAAATTGTTAATACTCAAATGCTGACCTATTTACATTTTGTATGCAAATTCTGTCTGAACCACTCTTGTAGGGACAGTCCTAGAATAGACTAAGATGTCTGACGTTATGGTATATTTGCAATCTTTTATTCACTGTTTTATTTAGGTTGTATTTATAACTCAAATGTTCAAACAAAAATTTTAAAGTAACAGACTAAATTTATTAAGTTATTAAATTAAAATCCAATGATAAGTGATAAATTAATAATTCTTTTCCCACTGTTCACGCTCTAATCTTTCTTTCTTGACTTGATCAACAATTGGGGTAAGGTAAAGTTTATCTTCTTCATACTTGGTCCACTCTTCTTTAGGAAGGATGGTCTTCTGCAAGGACAGCTGGGCAGCACGAACCATGCGGAAGTTGCGTTCGTCAACAACATGATCTGGGAGGCGGCGAAGTGCCTCAGTTACATCGGGAGTTTCATGAAGGCAGTCATCACGAAGGAGACCTAGATGATAATGAATAATTATTATCAATTTTGTTTATACAATACTAGGTTATGCCCGTGGCTTCGCCCACGTGAAGTTTGATAAAGTAGTTTATGTATTTTCCTGCTAGAATCGGTTTTGGGAGCTATGCCATGAAAGAGAAACATACTTTATAATATTAGAGGTTTGAAATTTTTTTAACCTCTTAGTAAAATCGGCTCAGTCATTTTGCTGTGAATGAGCAACATAAAAAATAGCTTTTTTAAAATATGAATTTGAATTTTTCGGTATTAAAATGTAGTATATGACCTAATACTCTAGGTATCCTTTTTTATCTTTTGGAAAAAAAATTTTTTCAATAAAATGTATCCTATGTTACTTCTAACACCTCCAAGAATATGTGTAAGATTCATGATGATTGGTTAAGTACTTTAAAGAGTCAGAATATCTTATAAAAGCTGATGACTGAGACTAAAGTACTGTATAATGAACTCACAGTTAAGGGTGAGTTCTAAGGATGATTTCTAATACATGGTTAAAATCCTTTTTACATACACATTTTTTAAGTGGTAGGCATACTATTCTATTAATATAGTTATTGAGAGTAGTATAATTACACTAGTATGCAAAACACAGATTTATATTAATAAAAAAATACTTACTGGTTTTATTAACTGTCTAAAGAACATTACATACAAGTGTCTAAAGCTGCTTTAATTGACCTAGTGTAGACATACATAATTTGAGGCACTCGGAATGATATTATCATGCCGAGTGCTTCACGGAGTAGGCAGAGAGTTAAGCACCAGTTTGCAAACGATAAAAACATGATAAAATAATATGATGACATTTGCTATATCAGTATTTGGTTTCGGGTAAACAAATCAACGGGCATATGAATATTGATAGATGTATAATTTGTAATATTTCTTTGTCTTACCGTATTTGTTAAATCCTGCCGCATTGTATGCCCATTTCCTCATACTGTCTGAAAATAAGTTATATAGTTACATAATAGCAGGGAAAAATTAGTTCTTCTAAGACATAATTAGGATGCAATTACTATACTTACTACAAACTACAGCAGTAGTTCTGAAAGCCATTGTGTTTGCCGTGTAACAGCAGTATTTAGTGTAACAATCGCAGTAAAACAGTGGTATTTCTTGTTAATTTCCGTAATTTCGAACACACATTGACTGAAAGTAGTCTTTGACTGGGTGGGTTGCGCTGTCTAAATTAATTGTCTATGTCTCTCTAGAGTAGAGTAATAGACAACAAAAAGTATTTATTTTTATTATTTCTTCGTGACATCGATATTACTTTAAAAACAACTTCAAAAAGTATTCGATAATAGAGTAATTTATATAATATATATCTACCAAAATTCTCCCCGTTTGTGACTCATCGTGATGATATGTATATATGTAATAAAATTGATGCTATAGCATTCTGGATGCTAGCAACTTCTTTGAAGAAAAGTTTGTTTGGAACTTTATTTGTCACTTACTTATTTATCTGCATGTATTTAAGCTTAATTTAAAGCAGCAGATGGTATTGCCCGGCTGACTCATTACAGTACATAATTACATATAATCACGCCGAGAGATCATAACAGATCTTCCATATAAAAAATGCATTGCCCGACTAGGACCATAGACTACTATTAATATACTAGGACCGTATTATGTGTTAAGATCGAAACTCCCAAGTTTCAACAGTGACTTATGTGTTGCATGGTTGCATTGAAATAATTTACATGGAAGAAATAAGAATTGAATATATATATATTTCCAGAACAGGGTTCCCAACCTAAGGGTTTTTCCCCTACCAATTTAAGAGAAAAAGAAGTGGGATAGGGGTTTTCTTTTAAGTTTTATTCTTTTAGGCTTACTGGAAATACATAAATTATGTACGTTGATCATATTGACGTGCTAAGTTCTATTGTTAATTTACAGCTGTGTCGGAATTATTTTTCTTTTGTTAGATTTTAGGGGATTTTGATTTTAATAATAATATATCATCACGCCTTCCCACAAGGGTCCCCGAAGGGATAGGCAGAGGTTTATATGTAATACCCATACACTCACTTTTCGCCAGAGATATATTTTTAGGTGCCAACGTGATAGATGGAGAATCCATCGCCGTTACTCAAGCACAGCTATACATACGATTTTGAATTGCTTCTCAGACGTATGCGGGTTTCCTCTCAATGTTTTCCTTGACCATAAAGCTATAATTAAGTTCAGAAAAACTCATTGGTACTCGAACGAAAAGTTGGGATTCGAACTTGCGATCTTTGTGTCGCAGGCAACTACTCGAACCACTCGGCCACCACGGCTTTGATTTTAATTTAGGGGTAAACATTTTTAGAGTTGGTAGCACTATTATAAAATTCCAACAGATAAGATAATACAACCATTCTGTAACCTGCATGCGTTGTGTTGTGGGTCGCGTTTCTTTATAGGAAGAATTTTAGATAGTTTTTATAGTACTTTATTTATAGTTTGCCATGGAAGATATTTATATCAAACGCAAACGCACGAAATAGAACTAAATATTACACTGCGCTAAGCTGTCCCCTAAAAATAAACTACAGATATGTCACAGTGACAAGTATAGATTTACCATTGGATATGCCATATGCCCATTATAAAAAGAAAAACAAAAATGTATTCTGTGGCAAAAAATAATAAAGAATATATATACCTACGAAATTTTGATTGAATTGACTTGACTGACACATAACATGTATGTATGTACTATTGTAGGTACCTACTACCTACATATTTAAATTGAAATTGAATTGAGAATTGTAGACTGATCTGATTTAGAAATAGAATGTAGCGTTGGTTGATATATTCTTCCAGCAATGGTATGTTTTAGAATTGTATGTTAAAATACTATCTACCACACTATCTTTTAGGAATTGTATAATAGTGTTACATACCTATGTATTGATAGATAAGTTTTCGCTGAGCGCTGCGCGTGGTTCATTCGTGCTTCTTATCATGTTGTTTGTTTGCTTGTCTTGGAGTGAACTTCGAATGCCCTCGCTCGACCTCCTAGTTCCTCGGCCCGCTTATCTTTATCAGCACGAATAAAATGGAGCCGACGGAAAGAAAACGTTTAATGCGTCGTTAGTCGTTGCGCCGTCACAACGTTTAATATTCCTATAGTTCTGTGGTGTTGTTTAATCATAATTTCTATACTATTATAAGTTAACGCTGTATTTTTGCTGTGCAACCTTTGTTTAGTGTTTATCTAATTGGTGATTTTTCTGTTAATTCTGTATCCAAGAGGAGGAATGCCAAGTGACTGCCGAGATTGTTTGGGAATTCGATGTCGAATTAATACCCTGCACCAAACTTGGAAGTGGCTGCACCAGACCATCGCCTTGCACGAATACCTGATCTCCCTCTCTTCGGCTGACACTGACGCCTGTGCCTCTATGCACTAGTGCAACAAGGACTTTTTGCACTGACTTTAGAATTACAGAACTTAGTTATAGAAGTTGTATTATAAATAATTTACGCTTAAAAACTGTTGTTTGAAAGTTCATACAAAAAAGTGGCTGTTTTAATAAGAAGATATAAAATTTGATAAAAACTTAAGATGGCCCAAACAATGATGAAGAAGATAGCCTCAAGCAGTGCCTCCTTTGTCATTGGCATTGCTAGGAGCAATACTGCTCGTACATTGAGCACTGGAGCAAAGACATTGACTGCAAAGAAGGTGCGCGAATTGCCTGGAGAGGGGGACATAACAAAATCTGTGTTCATGTCACAGTCTACAGACATTTATACCAACCTGGCTTTGGAAGACTGGATGTACCGTAACATGGACTTCTCCAACCACCATGTGATGATGGTTTGGCGCAACGAGCCCTGTGTTGTGGTTGGTAGACACCAGAACCCTTGGTTGGAGGCAAATGTGCCCCTATTAAGTGAGAGACAAATAGCATTAGCTCGTCGGAACAGCGGAGGGGGTACGGTGTACCATGATAGGGGTAACTTAAACATCACCTTTTTTACACCCCGTGAGAGATATGACAGAAAATATAACTTGGAGCTAATCAAAAGAGCACTTTTTAGGGGATTTGGAATCAAATCTATCATTAATGAGCGCCAGGATCTCATAGTTCGGGACCAATATAAAGTATCCTTTGATAATAGAAATAGAAAAGAGATTTCAATGTATACTCATAATTGAATAACTGAAAAGGCCTTTTCATTTTTTGGTACAATACAAGTATTATCATATCGACAGATTTTATCATTTGAATTAGAATACTTAAGAACTTTTATCAAGTTAAATTCTCTCCAACACTGTTGGTTGGGTCATAGGCTACCTTTTATCAATCTTGTTGGAATGTGGGAGGACATTGCTTGTTCGTTTCATTGGGGTTATAAGGCTATATTATATATTTATATATTTCCACTACATAGTATTTTTGTCTTCATTCCAAAGGGTTCTCAAAGGGGTAGGCAGACTGTGCCAATCCTACCCATATGCAATCTAGGGTATATATGAACATGTACAGATGCTAATGGGACAATCACATAATTTATTTTCTGACATATCATATATAGGTTTCCTCACTGCATTTTCCTTCACCATAAAGCTTGAAGTGTTTCTGACAGCTTAATTATTTACATTAGCCTAGAATCATTAACATATATGTGTAATTAATGTCCTATAAGAAATAGGAGTATTTTCCTTAGTAGCCAATATCAGATTTCTGGAACAGCAGCCAAGCTAGGCCGCCTGACTGGCTACCATCACTGCACCCTTCTAGTCAATGCCAATAAGGCAGATCTCAGCAAAGCACTGGCCAAACGTGATGTGAGTATTTTTTAACCAAACTTAAACAAAATACATGTTCTATTTCTCTTATTACTTCTTACAACATATTCCCTTGGAGACTGCAAGCAATGAGGCCAATTCAGTAAATTTTAACATATTCAACGCAGCCAGAGGTCACACATGTTGTTGCATTCCTTTGTTTTGTGTGAATCATTGTTGATGTGAATGAAAAGTGGCACTGTTGAATTATAGATGACATTCTGACATATGCATTTTGTGTAATGTATAGTTTCATGCATATTTGTATCCACTCTGCTAAAATAATTGTAGCACAGTCTGTTTCTCGTCAGTTGCACACTGTAATGCTTTCACATATTACTTAAATGACAATAAAGCTTTCTTTGGTTTTCTTTCTTCAACTGTCTCTAACAACTAACAAGGCCTCTTCCCCCATTTATAAGTTAAGGGACATTTTAAATTCTATTTAGCATGGCATACAGACTAAGGCGACGGAGTCCACGCGGTCAACGGTGGCTAACCTGGTGGAGATTGACACCAAGGTGACCGTGGACAGCCTGCAGACAGCGCTCGGCTACGAGTACCTCCGTACACCCGCTCTGCACGTCGAAGACGGCGGTCAGAACCAGATCTCAAAACAGCGGGGCTTCCAATTTGTCAATCCTTCCGATGACTGGTTCCCAGGTAAATATACCCACTTACTATTTAAAAGTATAGTAGCTTCCATTGCTTGTCAATATACTTGATGTTCCGAAATTCTCGTTCAGGATTGGCAGATATTAAGAATGAGCTCCAAAGCTGGGACTGGTGCTATGGCAGAACGCCTCAGTTCACCGTCAGCAGGTCCTTCCCGGTGCCCGCCGAGTTGCTAGCACCCTCGAAAATCTACTCTGCGACGCAGGAGCTCGTCATCAATATGTCCGTTGAGAAAGGTCTCATAGATGACGTCACGCTCAATATTCCGCACGGGCTCGTCGAGTCTGGCTTCCACGGGGAGGCATCCGTAATCACACACCTCAAGGGAAAGCGGTTCACATCAGAGGCTCTCAATGCCTTGCAAGACGCCATGTTGACCCGTCACATGACCAATGACCTCAGAAAATTAGATGACAAAGAACAGTTTGTGGCCAAGTGTTTCGATCAAGTTGTCAATACCATATAAGTTGTCTACTAATTATGCAAATATGTGCTATGTTATTTTGTAGTTTTATAATAATGGATATCATATTTATATATGACACATTATTGTGTCAGCTGGCGGTAAATGTTATCACGATGTCAACCGTTGGCGTGACCTATGGATATAAATAATCTTTTTGTAAATATGTACTTGTATGTAATTGAAGTGATATTATGTTAGGACTGAATTGTTTTGTCTCGCCGTTTCCTTAGCTTCCTGCCTACTAACATACAATTGTGTTGTTTCGTAAATTTGTTTTACTTTTGGGTGGTAACTTGTCTTATTTCTCAATCTGCTTTTTAATATTTTTAGTTTAGTTATATTTGTAGAATTCTTAGCATATCGGGGCGTAATATTGTACACAGCTACGAATGATAGAGGTTGTGTGTTATATTGGGCTGCGACTAGAACTTACACGCGAATCGCACCATTGTGCCGTACGCCACAAGAATGCATCATATCATTTGTTTTAATTAGTTTTTTATAACAGAATTAATTTCTACCCATGTAATGTTACTTATGGAACATTTAATTTAGCTTTTATTAACTACAATAACATTGTTTATTAATTGTTAATTATGTGGACTTCTTAATTAATTAACTCTAACCATTTCATGTTCGCTTTATTTGTATAACATCAGTCCAAAGCGGGGACTTTTTTGTATGGAATGGATTAACCTAGTTGTTTAATGATTTATTTTAAGGTTTTATTTTCTATGTTATGCTGTCTTTATTATTTTACACGCTTTGATGTGATGTCAAACTAAAAGCCATTTAGTGATTAAATTTAATGAGAAAAATAATAACATATTTTGATATGATGTTTATTGTATTGTATTAAAGATTCATGACATACTTTGGTATTTTATTGAGGCTCTGAGCTATTAAAACATGTAATCTTTAGTGGGCGCATGGTTAAACAATCAATGTCGGATTAATGGAAAAACATGCGTGTATAGCACAAAGTTACTTGTCCTCGCATAACGAAACTCGCTTGGAGGCTGGACGCTTCCTCTCGCTTTCTGAAGAACTTAGCGGTGGTGGCAGCGGCGACGCGTCAGTCCGCTCTCGAGCACAGCGGCGCGCGCGCACTGTCCGCCATATTGAATATGCACCGCGTTGCCATGACAACCGCGTAAACAATTTTTATTTACACTTAACTGAAGTTGACAGAAAAGTTTATTAACTTAGCTTTTGATTAACATTAAAGTGCTGTGTACTCCTAGTTAGAACTCGCATGACTTTGATGGTTATAAAGTTTAGCTGAAAAAGTAAGTACATCTACTTGATTGTAATAATTAAATATTATTTTTTACTAGCCGCAACAGCGGGGTTGCACGGATGGCCATCTCTTTCGGATTGATATAATCCTCGCAGATGTCGTAAGCATTTATGGTATGAAACAAAACCGCCAATTTTATAGTTGCGTCTAGTTATAGCATTTTGTTTACTAAAGCTTAGGATTCATGATAAATATAAGTATCGTCCTGTTTCGTTAGAGACGATATAGATTTATTACCTCATAATTTCTTACCTTACTTGTCTATTAGCTACTACTACCTACTCATAAGAAAGCTTCCATTTGTGAACAAGTTCGATCTGCCTAAGACTTTCATTATTGAGGATGCATTAGCGTATTTATTACATATATCTACCTGGTGTTATGCAATTATATGCAGTTTACTTATGTTTCCACAAAAGTGTATGCCTGTTTAATATACTCGACATACAAAAGATGTAGGGTACCTATCCAAATTGGATATCACACTTTGAGGGCTTATTTTAAAATGGTGAATATTCATCGTATTTACTAAATGTTGCATATTTTTAAATAAGGATATTCCTACCAATGTAATATCCTCGCCCTTCCCATAAGGGTCCCCGAAGGGGTAGACAGAGTCAAGCACGACTATACAGACGCCTTTGAATTTCTCGTGGTGTGACTAATCACTGTACCTACTTAAGTTCAGATAACTCATTGGTACATTCGGGATCCGAACTTAAAATCTCACAAAGCACAATCACTCGGCCACCATGGATTTATTAATAATCCATTCATATTTTTTTTATTATCTCTTGATTACCATTTCGATGTTCCGTGAACTCCCATGAAAAATGTATAAGCCTTTTGATTCATGGGCTACGCCTATTGCCTACGTTACATTTGCGTAAAAAAACCTAATTCTTTAATTAACCAACCACATACGGTGTTTTATTTTTAAAGCCGTATATAAAGATAAAAAAACACATACGCTTTCAAATTTCGAATATATTCCTATTTGTTTCATCAAAGAAGGAAGAATATATGTATGTTACAGGTAGGTAATACGAGCACATAATTGCCTACAAGTAAATTTCCTGATTATGTATGTAGGTGATTTTCTTAGCTCAAAGCTAGAATATTTACTTCGTTCTATGCACAGAAAATAGAAGTCAATACGTTTTATGCCCTTAGTCGCAGTAAGTACGCTCTAATTTGATCGCTAAGTGTCTTGATAAAAAAAAAATGTTTTAACTTTTAAGGAACCTGTAGGTACCAGTACCTAGAACAAATAACATGTACCTAGTTCTTCCGTTAGGTATTTCCCCTTTTTCAGCTAGGTGTAGGAAGGAGACGTGGATCTATATGAATTAACCGTTCTAGGCAGTAACTTTAGGGACGTGTGCCCGGTCTATGGTATGTCCAAAAATATCTATGTGCATTATAGCTATATCTATCCCAAAACCTACACCTATTTAAATTAAAAGCTATTTTCGTGAAACCTCAGGTAGCCCCAGGGATTGCAACTAATCATATATGTAATTATGTTTGACTCGCAACTAACAACGAATAAATGTTATTATTCATTCCGCTTAGAAAACTACCATTAGTCTGGTTCCGGCGAATCGGCATGATGTATGTCAGTGAAAAATGGGTTTTCCTGTAAGTAAATACATAAGTATTTTATAACAGTAACGAGTTTTACAACGTTGTTTGTTGTTAGATAACAATGTATTAATTAAACTTTATACAATAATGGATCTTGAGTGTTCTTCATAGTGCTTTGAGTAGTAGGCATGGGGTTATCGGGCTAACAGGCTGTTTTTTCTGTTGGAATGAATATACAATGAAGGAATTATCAGGCAGAGTCGTAATAACACCAACAATTTCGCCAACGCTATATTTTAGATGCCAACATGCCAGAACGAGAGTCCGTCAATTCTCAATGTGGACCATATTTCTTTGAATTTCTTGATAAACGTTTGAAGGTTTCCTCTTGATATTTTCCTTTACTGTCAAGCTCGCGGTGTGTATATACATATACAACTCGCTAGCACCCACTTTTAACTAAAACTTTTTGTAACTTTATTGTAGATATTTTAAACAACATAATAAAGGAAATTATTAGATCTAACTTTTTGCACAACATTCAGATAGTTAAAGTCTATTTTAAAAGCCGGTATTTGTACATCCTATCTGTAATTTAAACCTCATCAGTGATAGTCTTTGATCAGCCGGAAATATTATTTGAATTACCTAACTAGTGCATTCAAGGGGCTAACACGATATGCCCGCAACTATTTACTTCAATGTAGTCCAACTACATAATCTTTATCTACTAATATTTGTAATATTATAAAGACACAGAGTTTGTTTGTTTGAACGCACTTAGAGGAAAAAATAAATAAATCCGATTTGTCTGAAAATTTTCTTTTGAATTAAATAGTTCGTCTATTAAGGTAGGCTATAGATATGCATGTATATTTTTAACAACATGATCTCACCCAAAGGAGTGGATACCCAATTTAAAGCGAGTGAACCGCTAGGAACAGTTTGTAAATATGAAATGAACCAACTACAAAATAAATTACTTCGTAATGTAATCTTAATTTGATGCTATTGTTATCAGCAAAGTGACAAAAAGCAATAATTTAGCTTTATGTCATTAGCCATTGGTCTCAGTTGGCACAGAATGGCAAGTCTTTGTAGATATCGTATAGTTGCATCGTTAGAGTGTAAGTAACTCCACATTGCACAAGAATCTGCCTCGGCTATTACTTACGTAAGGACGGACCACGATGCTACGACTGTACGGAATCAATATTTAAGAGCCATTGGCGCGGATCTAAATATTACCACACTCTAGAGCGAGAATAGCAATGTCATACTGGATGGACAGGTTTACGATTACCGTCTTTTTTAGTAATCCGTGGATTATTTTATTGAACTCTTGAAGTTATTTTATTAAACAAACAACAAGAGTACAACAAACACTATCATAAAAAAGAGAACGACTAAAGTATATCGTAACATATGTAATTTAATAATAATATATCCTCACGCCTTCCCACAAGGGTCTCCGTAGGCGTAGGCGGAGATGTATAAGTAATACCCACACACCCGCTTTCCGCCAAAGATATATTTAAGATGCCAACTTGACAGATGGCGAGTCCATCGCCGTTGCTCAAGGACGACTATACATACGCCTTTGATTTGCTTCTCAGACGTATGCAGGTTTCCTCTCAATGTTTTTCTTCAACGTAAAGCTCGTGGTGTGACTAATCATTATAATTATAACATAACATGTTATATTATATATATACATATATATATATAACGTAAAATGTTAAAAAATAACTTTAGATACGTCTTTGAAATTTAAGTATTCGTAAAAAGCACAAAATATCGTAAAAAGCCGTGGTGGCCGAGTGGTTCGAGCAGTTGCCTGCGACGCAAAGGTCGCAAGTTCGAATCCCGACTGTACCAATGAGTTTTTCTGAACTTAAGTACAGTGATTAGTCACACCATGAGCTTTAGCGTGAAGGAAAACATCGAGAGGAAACCTGCATACCTACGTCTGAGAAGAAAGAATATAGTATATAGAATAATAGTATATAATAGTCTGAGGAGAAAATATATATATTATAAAATATCTGAAAAGTATGTTAATAAGTACCTAAGTATTCATTATAATATTGTAAGTAGTCAATGCTCTTAATATTTAACATGAAATACGAAAACAGCTTAGAGGTAAAACCTTTTTGTATGAATAAGCAATGAGTTAACATAACATCGCGTAGTTTGTAAATGTAAAAAAATATATATGCGCAGTACACACAAATAGATCCGCTACACAAATGTTTAGAAGAAAGAAATCATATAAATATATTATCATGTGTGTTTAGTGCCTTATAGTTCCTAGTCACGATGTACAAGACAGCGTATGTCCATATGGAGTGGAGCAGTTATGTGTAAGGTCATAAAAAAAATAGAATACAAAAACTGTTCGTAATTGGTCCACTTGTCTCGATCTCAATAAAAACCAATTGATATTTTTGTCTAAACCTAGTTTGCTAGTTATGGTTCGAGAATCGTGATTTCTCACGAGAACTAATGCAGTTTTGGATTGTGTAGATTTGGTGTGGCCATAGTATCCAGCCTAGCTATTTATTGAGCGACTTTTATCACCTTGATTTAAGGTAAAACATACTTACGTCATTTATTCAGTAGGAATAGTAAAGTTTTGACGAATAGGGAGGTCACAGAGGTTGCGCTGGACTGAAGCAAATGGATGGGACTGCATTAGAGACGCCGACAAGAGCCCAGCTCTTAAATGTATGATGATTAATAGTAAAGTTGTATTTTATTAAGACTAGATTCCAGACTTCTACGTTTCATCCACATTCATTAGTCTCTTCAAACATACTCGTTGTACAATTACTAGGGCGTAATAAAATCATGTTGTTTACAGTTTTGGGACAAATCGTTTATCCTTTGTTTGTATTTAGAACGCTTGAGTGATGCGACAGGTGTAAACAAATGTGATCTAATTGCCAAATCACAATAAGAAATCATCTATAGTTTACCTACATATAATAATGATGTAATATTGAATGAATATACATTTATTATTGGAGCCTCAGAGTAGTAGTTGTTCTAATTTTTTTTTCTAAACTTAAATACCGAAAGAGATTATCAATTCTTCAAATCGAGAGCCTTACGATGAAAGCAGCGCATCGATCAAAGCAGTGCCTGAGAATCTGTGTCAGATGTATCTACCACGTAAGCAATTACATATAAATGAATGTCTTGGAACATTTCCACACATAATTAAATATCCACAAATTAAGCAAAGCTTGTGTTATGGTAATCAGACAACGATATATTTACTTATGTAGATATATACATATATACATAAATACATAGGATATACAAGAATAACATACAAATACTCGTGTTCATAACACCAATATCAGCCCTCAGCGGAAATCGAACCCGCGATATCAAGTTACGCAGTCAGGACCTCTAACTGTTAGACTAGACGGCCATGCAAATATATCTGCGTTTGAAAGTTCCTATTAATTCTCTGCACACAGTAGGCCCTAGCAGAAGGCGGTGGAGCTAAGGTACACGTATTAGAAAAGGTTTGCTAAATAAGGCTATATAAAAAATCTGGACTATCGCCATATAGGCTTGCTGAGATATTTTTATTGTGATGAACATTACTGTTTGTTCAATAGCGTGGATAATCTGATTGCTATCGCGTCAGCAATTATCATTAATCTCGTTATTTGAATAATGCCATGGTCAAGGTCAACAATATTAGACTTAAAAGGTAGTACGTTACCTCACAAGAGTAATTAGTATGCAGATGTAGATGTAGATATTCAGAATAATAGCTGCCTTATTCTATGTTATGACAATTTATCATCAATAACTTTAATACAACAGGATGAGTGAAACCTAGATATTATGTCTGACTGAAAAGTCTTACATTAACTCGAGAAAGGCGGCGACGTACTTCACTTGTTCTTGCGGCGCCGCTCCGTTAATAAATGAAAATAGGCTGTTTTGTCACGTTGAACTTTATCTCTGAATATACACGGTTAAAGGTGGGAGGTATGACATCTTTTTCCGGTACTCGTGAGGGAGAGTATTGAAGCTACATAATACATATTGATGTCTTCCCACTCGGGTCCCTGAGGGATAGGCAGAAGTACACAGCACCCTCTTTTCCGTGGAAATTTAGATGATATATTCTTAGCCAAAATGACAAATAAGATAAGAGAAATAAGAAGATTTTTCAATAAGCACGACTATATATACGGTTTTTAATTTCTGCTTAAACGTATACAGGTTTAATAAATATGTTTTTCTTAACAGTAAAGCTCGTCGCGTGGTGGCTATTCGAACCTCCAATAATTATTTTGCAGGAGACTAATTCATTTTCTGGCGCGAGAACTGGCGCTCTATACTCTCTGCCTACCCCGTTAGGGACTTGGCGTGATGATATGTGCCTATGTAGGAGACTTGTTAAACCACTGGGGCCCACGGATTTGCCAACTGTCATGTACTTAAGTTAGGATATTAGATTTTATAATTTATTGTACAATTAATTACAAATATGCGTGAATTACAAACACGTGAAATAGACCTTGAAAAATACACATTTATACGTATGTACACGGAACATACGTATAAATGTGATATTACCAATAAAATGTTGTCGATGCTCATATAAATATTGACAAGGCAATGCGGGTTAGAGTTCAAAGTTGCTATCAAACGCACATTTGAATTAATAAACGTATACTAAGTGAAGCGTTAAATTAAATTTTAGGTAAGGATCGTAGGTACTTCCAATAATATGAGAAGCGAAATGAGTATGGGAGTAACATAGTGTAACGAACTCGATGGTCAGATGTTTATGTTTGGAGGTAACAGGAGGATGTAAGGCAATGGCTGCGATTGGCACACGACTAGAATGCGTGTCGTGTTGGAGAGGAGGGCACTAGGCTAATTTGAACGATTGTTTGATAGGATAACACACATAATAAGTCCCAACTACGGATCAAAATAAATAAAGTGTTAGTAAAAGGTTAAGGGAAAACGTGCCTTTTCCTTAAGATTTTCCTATTGCAGGTTTGATAAGCTTTACTGCGATCTAATTTACCCTATGAAAAGTGCATTAATTTTCATTAATGCTGAACAACTCATTTGATGAAATCCGTTCAGTGATTCTTTTATACTACCCCATAGGTAGGGTAGGCAAAGGTATCCATAACCAATCTCTCGAGATATGAGATAGAAATCTTTCAAGTCCTTCCCAGAAATATTCATGTATCCTGAACTTTTATATCCGAGTTTATTTTAGTTACGTTCACTTACATTGCTTAAACCAATGATGTATTATAAAATCTCATTGGCTTAGACCTTATTCTTATACATATCTACTATTTACTTAAAAAATATAAAAAAGGATTTCATCAGATTTAAATAAATTTAATAGATCGTGTACGTGATAAATAATTACCTTCAAATAAAATGATACATCATATTTTTGTACAGATCCTGTATGCAACATCGTGAATTGATATCAACATTGTATTTGTTCACGACTGATCAGTCGATAATCCTTCGAGCAAATAATCGATAGATTAATGTTCTGATAATATATATTTGCACGTGCTATTATTATTTATCGAAAATTTAAAACTTATTAATTCTAGGGTTTAAATATTTAAATTATTTAAAACCTATACTTAAGTACAGGACATATAGGCTACAGCCATAGCTATATATGCATAACCCAAAGGTTGACTTGTAGAGAAAGCTTTCGGCATTTAGCCTGTGTGCTTTAAGGCAGGTGTTACATAAAATGACCTAGCATGTGTGAAGAGATGAATTTGGATGAAGCAAAAGAAGTCTGTAAGTCTAGAGAGAACTAACGGTCTACTCTCTGCAGTGAGAGATTTGGCGTGATCGTTGGTCTGACGTACATATCACATTTTATAAAATTAATAATAATTGATGTTACAGGTAGAGGGAAATCCGCTGAAAATGGAGACAGAGAAAATTGTTTTCAAGGTAAAATGCATACGAATATTACACAATAACATATCTTTATAAGTCGTGGATCATAATCGGTTATTAATATCTAATACACTAAGATACTAGCATACTACATATATACTATATAGGTACTTATTAGTACTCAGAACGTCGTAATTTGTGAAGTGTTTTGACAAATTGCAAACTCTGTTGGTCTAAACCAATTCGTATTTCTGATTTAAGTAAATGTGCATAAAGTCTTGTTATGGATACTATAGACAGTAATAAGAAGTAAATTTGGCGCTAACCATAGATTGATTCTGGCAAGAAAAATCCACATCGACTGCAAGATTAGATAAAAGAAGATATAAGTATCTAAAATGTTCAAAACTTGTACCTATATATATATACAATACAATACATATATATGAAACAAAGGCACTTCAGTTACATAATTTATAATTTAAGACTGGACCGATTTTCATAATTGTTTTTTTTTTTTTATACTACATGGGTGGCAAACAAGCATACGGTACCACTGTACTACTCCCAAAAATATCGAGAAAATTAATACAAAAAAAAGAACGAACGAATTCCAAAGCTCGAGCAGAAGCCCCTAAATGAAATTATATGCCGGTAAAATCGCGGGGCACAGCTAGGTAGTACATAAATAGTGGCCACTATAATTAAAAACATGTGAGGGTTCATCGCGTCATTAGCGCATCACGTGACGTCGAGGCAGCTTGGCGCGGTAGCATTGAACCAGTGACACAGATTAAATAGTAGAACAAAACCGGATACAGTGTAGGTTAAAAAAATATTTCGATGAAATTATATTTGTCGTACACCTTGATTGCGCGAATATCGGTGTATCTTGACATTTTAACAGCATGCAACATAAACACTTTTTTTAAGAAACGAATGCATTGTCCATCAGCTGTTTCAACAAATACCATAGATGAAATTTCGTAAATTTATTATTTTATTTCTATATTCAGAACAAGGAAATTTGTGCATGTCCTTGATCTCTGGAACTTACACTGTTAATTAAAATTTTGGTAAACATTATATGCTCATTATAACTGAATTACGTTCTATAAGAGTCATACTATTCTATGAGCCGTGGTGGCCGAGTGGTTCGAGCAGTTGCCTGCGACACAAAGATCGCAAGTTCGAATCCCGACTGTACCAATGAGTTTTTCTGAACTTAAGTACAGTGATTAGTCACACCACGAGCTTTACGGTGAAGGAAAACATCGTGAGGAAAACCTGCATACGTCTGAGAAGAAATTCAAAGGCTTATGTATAGTCGTGCTTGAGTAACGGCGATGGACTCGCCATCTGTCACGTTGGCACCTAATATACCTCTGGCGGAAAGTGGGTGTGTGGGTATTACCCATACACCTCTGCCTACCCCTTCGGGGACCCTTGTGGGAAGGCGTGAGGTAATTTATTATTATAAGAGTCATACAATTCTCTGAATTTATATCGTAAGCATTTCCATAAACCATACGAGCTTTTAAATTGACTATTCAGCTTAATTTCATACTCATGTGCAAGATTTACAATTGTCACGTATAACTAAATTGCTATTTTGCACTTTGCTGGGTAACCCTGTAGATTAATGGCTCAGTTTAAGCGATAAACAATGGTGCAGTTTGTATGCTAATTTGGTTGCATGAATCGTAGGGATAAGTGTCGGTACCTACCCACGAAATCCTGTGATTGTCAGCTTGTTTTAAGTTTTAGTATCTATGCATATCATCACGCTGAGTCCTTCAGTAGAACTCTAAACTAACACATCGATTCGATTCCACATTCATCAGTCTCGACACATGTTTGCTGGTTTCAAGTATTCTTGACGTTTGTATCCTCCAGTGTTTGATAGATATGATCTAGGTAGGTGGAACTTGGTCTTCGAGATCTTTAAACTAAGTGAATTAAATGGCATTTTAATACATGAACGTGTTGTAAGATTCTGTTAGCCAAAGGACCAATGGACAAAGGCCAATTCCATTAGCATAACAATGACGAATTGTTGGCCGCAGTAGGTTTGCACAACGCTCTGTAAATCTTGCTGAAATCCTGATTGTATTAATTAACGTACCTAATGATATAGATTGAACAACTTCAAAAGGCTATTTGCAAATCTTCTCAAAGTGAACATTAAAAAATCTTTATAAATGCGATATCTTAATAGGTAGATAGACCCGTTAGAGCTTACTGACTGCGAAACTTGAGGTCGCGGGTTCGATTCCCGCAGAGGGCAGATATTTGTGTGATGAACACGAGTATCTTAGTCTTTGATGTCCTGATTTATGTATATATTATTTATCTATATAAGTAAATATATCGTTGCCTAGTAGTTACCATAGCAAAAGCTTTGCTTAATTTGGTGCTATGTCAATTTGTATCACCAATTGGGACCAATTGCCCCAATGTATTTACATATTTAACTAACGTTATAAATTGGAAACTGAGCTTGTTTGCTTTCGCGTCTTAACTTAACCACTCAATTGAGTTACAGAACAGGAAAACAAGGTACCATTAATCCAGTAAAATAAGACTGCTCCCGAATAAAAACGAAAAGTAACTTAAAAAGTTGTGCGGTATTATTCATTTTACCTTATGCCTCGAATACAGTCAAAGGTATCCTGAATGAAGAATATATGTATTACAGCTAGCAAAGTTGCAGTAAAAACCTAGTTATTTTACTAATTCTTGCCGTGTTTAAATTATTTATATTATATATCGATATTAACAACATACAGCTTATAGCCTAAATGAACAGATGACCTTTTAACCCGAAATATTTACTATACTATACTATATTCTTAAGAGTTAATGCATTCTTAATAAAGCATGTATGAAGAGACTGATGAATGTTTACGAAGCGAAAGAGGTATGTAAGTCTAGAGAGAACTGGCGCTCTATACTCTCTGCCTACCCTGTTAGGGACTTGGCGTGATGATATGTATGTATGTACTGTACTATACTACTATACAGTGCTATAATTCCTCAATCCAGAGCAATGTGTCATACTAATTGGTCATACTGGGGCATGTCGTGAAGGTATGACATTCCGTTCGCGTCTGTCTATTATCCAAGGCTCCCCATTGTCTTAGTCCTGTGATTGCCTTCATGCGTATTTACCCTAATGTCACTTACCTTCAGCTGATTATACAATATGATAATCATTATTTTGGGTCATTGTTGTTGCTATTAGTCATCAAGAAAGTCAGAAAGAAGCAAAGGCAATTTTTGGCAAAGGGTTTGGAAGTTAATAATAGGATATCAAAATTATACTGTTAAATAAATTGATTTAAAAATTAATTTAAAAATCATTCAATCAAACAGCGTAATGCTCAATCATCTCCAACTAAATTGTTATATTTAGATATAGATGGTTGAGTTACTAACAGGTATAAAAAATCAAAAAACACATACATAAAATTAAACAATGCAATTAATTCACACAGTTTGTTACAAATGCATGCAATAACTGCTGGGAACAAAATCTGTGCTTGTTAGTTATTGCGTGAACTTATAGATTCTATGATGCAGTTCTTTGTATCTTTGGTTCGCCTTGACGTTTCAAGATGGTCGTAGTGTCGAATGCGGACCAAACGAGTTCGATGTCACGGCTTTTGATGCGGGTGAAGGTCCAATATTTTATTTATTGGTATGAAGAATATACAACTTGGAATCAATATTGATTTTTCGTTACTGCCTACAATCAGGATAACAGATATCAGCTCGTAACAATTGTGTGGAGATTGGACTTATATTAGAGGTTATTATTATTAGAGATTTGGATTAAATAACGTATATTATATATGTATAAATTCCATTAAGATAGGGAGTAAAATTAATGGTTAGCTTTGGGCAAAATTCAGTCTAGAGATAGCTGGCATTCTTTCTGACACCCAATGAGTGTCTCGACGTAAAGATGTGTATGCTCTTGGTAGAACAAAAGTAGATTTTTGAACTTCGTGTGAAAATTATTTATTATTCCAATATAATAATACTCTTACGATAAATAGTGGCATTAGACATAGCCAATTTAAACCAGTAAAACCATAAATAATTTGACGTTATTCACAGACCCATCAGTTTTGACATGTGAAAACGAAAACTTACTTCGGTGCGAGTAGGTACCTAACCAATGGAGCGTGTTGTTCGGTTCCGTCAGGAGCACTTTACTTGTCAAAAGCTGATTTGTGGTTAGCACGTTGTCTATGATTGTTCCTGATGCAGTTTCAAACATTGATGTCAGCACACCACGGTGCATATTGGTCACGATGTAAGGACACGTTCTTATGGTACGGCTTGCCATGTACGAAATTAAGCTAGAATTCAATAATATTTGTCAAAAAAATCACGTTTGCAGTTACCAATATCCGTCCAATATGTACCATCAAATATAGAGATTAGTAATTAAAACATATTCCTCACACCCAGCGTAGAAGTGTTACATCAAAGGGACGGGAAAGGGCATGTCCCTTTCCCGTCCCTTTGATGTAACGGTTTTAAGAGGTTTATTTGTGTTAACTTTGTCAGTAGCATATGTTGAATTATTGAGTGATCAGATGACATTGTACAATTTTAAGGTAAAGTACATGTCAGTGAACTGCCAGTACATAATATCGTGCAGTATATTTTTGGGCACGAGTAATTTTCCAGGCGGTCGAGTCCTCACAACTCCTCTTTTTTGTCATCTGTAATGTGAATTTGAATATACCTCAATTTGAGTATATAAAATACTTTAAAATAAATACGTATATAATATCACGCAGAATCCCTCATTAGACCTGTTCCGCTTCATCCACATTCATCAGTCTCTTCACATTTCTTCGATTTCGAGTACTGATATTGACAATTGACATTTCCATCCTTGAGCGTCCGATAGATTTGATCTAGGTACATAATTGGAACGTGGTCTTCTTCTGCCCTAAAATAATACACCAAATAACATAAAAATAACAGATAATCTTAATTGCATACGTATGCATATGAATATTAATTGCGTGTCAGCTGTATAGCCCGCATTGCGGTCTATTGTATTGTAATCTATTGAGCCTGGTGCGAAGGCTGAGCGCGTCACGAAGTGGCTAATAGCTGCGACAA
Source organism: Drepana arcuata (assembly GCA_016069955.1). NCBI lineage: Eukaryota > Metazoa > Arthropoda > Insecta > Lepidoptera > Drepanidae > Drepana > Drepana arcuata. The sequence continues at coordinate 24,514 of JACCPG010006053.1, read as the reverse complement.
CTGACAACCACCTCATAAGCCTGACGATTTGATTAATGGACCTCATTAACCGGTCATTATTATTGAGAGGCATTTAGTGGCCGAAAAGTAGCCTATTTACAAAGTGCTTTATAGCGTAGTAGCGAAAAACAAGGTTTCAGTAGCTAGAGTTTAATTTAAAAAAATAAGGTAGTTCTCTTCTTTTATTTTATTTGTATAAATTGTAAGGAAATTAAATTCTCTTCTGGTTCCATGCACGTACTCTATATTCTGAAATCCTATTAAAATAGCGGTAGATTCGGGAATTGGGAAGGCACAGGAAGTATTGATGTTATTTAAATTTATAATAAACAATAATAGGAATAACAAAGAGGTAACAATAACATTAATTTACATACCTGATTTTGTATTATTCATAAATCGTGTCCATATCACTAATCTACGATTTGAAACTTGAAAATGTAACAAAAAAAAGGAACGTTACTTTAGAGACATAAAAAAAAATAAAGGTTTGTGGCATAAAAAAAATGCAAACAATTAATTATTATTGCCAGTAGGCAATATTAATTACTTTATTTTCAATTTACATACAATAACATTGGATTGATTGCAAGTCAAGCGTTTACAAAAAAGCGCAATTCGTCTACAGAGCCCAATTAATTATACTGATGAAGTCTTAAACCCATCAAATTGCAGCCAATCATTTATAAAAACAAGACGGTCACGATTTGTGTATTTTTCAATGTCAGTTGGTATTCGGTTCATTTTGAAGATTCCCGACATCACAATAGCTGGCTGTATAGCCATGACATATAAATTTGGGTATTTTTAGGCCCACCATATTCTGAGAAATGAGTGCCCTTTCCGTAAGAGGTTATCGAATGAAATAATAAACGAATCGAGGTTCTTTATTTATTGAATGTAACTAGACAATGCTGGTTAATCCTTGACAAATTGACTGCAAAGCCGTTGTGATGTCATGCCCACTGAAGCATATTTTTATTAGATATTTTTATGCCAGTATATTTATATAAAATTCTTCACGCGCCTTCTAAAACTAACTATGTATACAAATACCTATGTTTAATGTAAGAATCTGACATTTATGGTTGAGATGTGGAATATCCTTTAATTTTTTTACTTAGAACATACATTCAATAACATTAACAACAATTAATAATATTTACAAAGAACTGTTGAAACTAACTACTTACAGATAAAATATTTGTCCCAAATCGGTATCCCGAGACAACGTGCCAAGAAGACTAGCAGCATTACTACCCTGGATAGCTTAAATTTAAATTATTCTTGGACTGTTTTTACAGAGTCTACTCTTTTTTTATTTAAATTGTGGTACGAAGATAAAATTCGGAGTTCGATCGCCGCTGAAAGGGGCTTATTTCAATTATTTGTGTAATTAACACGATCACGTATTGGGATGTTCTATGCCTCACGCCTTCCCACAAGGGTCTCCGAAGGGATAGGCAGAGGTGTATAGGTAATACCCACACACCCACTTTCCGCCAGAGGTATATTAGGTGCCAACGTGACAGATGGCGAGTCCATCGCCGTTACTCAAGCACGACTATACATATACGCCTTTGAATTTCTTTTCAGACGTATGCAGGTTTCCTCTCGATGTTTTCCTTCACCGTAAAGCTCGTGGTGTGACTAATCATATTCTATGCATTTATCTATATACAAGCATGTTTACCTATTATTGTATAGTTCGAAAACACAAGTCAATTAGCTTACTTTAGAACTATATTAATCTAAAACTGCTACCAAATATTACTATAATACATTCAATAAAGCACTCGAAGTAATAACTTAGGGCTTACACTTTACATAAGCTGTCTCATTAAACAACAACAAGACTAAAACAGAACAATGCAAGTAGAATAAATAAGCCATTGAGGGCACTGAGAAGGAAGAGAAATCAAACAAACTAAGTTTGAATTAATTAACCCTTCCTTTGATAAAACCTATCTACCTTGGGAGATCTGTACATTCCGTCTCTTTCTGTTGATCCCGTTCTTCACCCAACACGTAACGACTTGATATATTGCGGCAGACACTTCCTGTACGATAGCCTGTAGAGTTAAACCTTCATAAATATGTATGGGATACGCCTCTACAACTTCATTTGATGTGTGATACTATCAGGAACTGCGAACATACCAAATATATCACTTATACCGGAGCCTGTTTGCTCATATAAGCAGTCGTGATAATTGCTGGTATTCGATGCGATAACGATCGTAATTGATTGATGGATAATAAATAACACTTCGGTGGATTGAAATGGAGTACATTTTCTATATTATCTGTAATGTGGTTTGATCCACTAAGATACGATACGGATCGTTCTACTCGGGTGTCAATTTGATTTTGATGATTTTTTGGGTCTAAATTAGTAGATAGATAGTTATATTTATAAGGCTACTCACATTGATTACCAAAGTGATATGTCAGAGGTTGTAGAAACGCACCCTCTATAGGTACCTCTATTTTATTTTTATTTTATTTTATTCGGGATACAAACAGTCATCAAAAAACAATAAACTTAACAAATAGATAATAAACGACAAACAGTATCCACAGAAACGAAAGAAATTATATTAACATGCATGACACATACATTCAATCAAACTAACTATTCATAGATAACTAAATATACATTTATGCAGTAAGAAAACACATCCAGGTTATTTATATTTTTAGGTATCAATGTCTCAGATGGCGAGACCATCGACGTTTTTCAAGCACAACTATTCATATTCATCTCAATTGTATGCAGATTTCCTTTTGATATTTTCCTTCCCCTTAAAGCCCGTGGTTTAATTAATCGCTGTACATAAGGTAGGAAATCATTATAAAGTATCTTCATCTTCGTTTAAAGAGAATTGCATGACAATTTTTTCACACAAAAACTCAACGCAAGTATCTTAGAACTTCATATATTGTTTATAATCGCAACATCGTAGGTAACGACTAGTCCAAGCGTATAAAATAACGTTGTTAGTTAGTTATATATTATTATTATTATTATTTAGTAATCACTTTCCATACATACATCGGGCCAATATTTGTCCAAGTATTCGTTACGTCAGCGGCGTATCATATCGGCCTACTTAAAGCGAGACAGTGTTATCAAGTGCTATCTTTATTTACCGAGCTCAGTGGGGCGTCACGCCAGTGCCACGTTCTGGTCTACATTGTAGCATCTCACTACAAACACAGGCGTTGTATCATGAGGAAATAGTGGAAAATTACCCTGACAGTAGCTAAATACAGATATAAGGAATGGTTCGTTGTTACTGTCCAACAGCATAGTATATATAGGAAGACGAGCTGTCGGGCGTAGGAAGAAATCATGGCTGCGAAACATCCGGGAATGGACCGGAGTTACCAGTGCAGCGGAGCTTTTTAACCTCGCTAAAGACCGAGAGAAATATGCGGAGCTGACTGCCAACCTTCACTAGTTGGAGAGACACTATAAGAAGAAGAACAGTATAGTACTTTGGAACTGCAAAGGTCTCGCACTGCGCGGTTCCAAAGGAGTTTCCTTCCGCGAACGCTCAGGCTGTGGACTGAGCTCCCCGTAGAGGTTTTCCCTGGAGAGTACAGCATGGAGTTCTTCAAGAAGGGCGTGAAAAGATTCCTGTACGGTCGGCAACGCGCGAGTTATACCCCTGGTGTTGCAAACGTCCATAGGCGGCGGTAACCGCTTACCATCAGGCGGGCCGCATGCAAAAATATAGGTTTAAATTATAAATATAGGTTTGTCTGTTGTAGTAGTTTGACTTTATCGCATCAACACGCTTTGTTTTACAATACGAAGTTAAATTTCTGTGTAGAGTTGCAATGGAAATAGGTGTCACAATAAGTTTATGTCCTACCCTATTGGGTGTTGTGTTAGCGTGGGGCACCTGTTTAATAGCTGTAATTAACAACGTACAATACAGTCGTATGTCGCCATAAATATATACCACTGCGGCCCACCTGCTGTAGTGTTGCCACTTGCGAAACAGTACTTCGAATGTCACTCGAGAAAATCTACATTTAATAATTCCCGTGATTCATTATAATATACCTACTGTTCATACTTTCATACATACATGCATAATTTTCTACTCGCCGAGAGTTGAAAGATACAGATAGTGCCATCCAAGAAGACGCATCACACCAATTTCTAGTCGAGGGGGTCGCGGGATGTGGGAGTACATGTAGTGTACGTGTGTACTCAGGAGAATGACCCGAGTCTATTAACTGTAGTGTGCGTGTGCACTCATAGGTATTCAGTGTGTACCGATAATACTCAAACATTAGTGGAAGGTTGCAAACTTACACGATAAACTATACGGAAGAGTAGCGGGGCGCGTTTTCGCGGATGGCACTATCTATAGAAGACTAGATACAAAATTTAATGAGTACAAAAATAATGTGATTATAATCATCATCAGAAACATTAGAAGATAGAAGAAGAAACAATAATTTTGTGTCTAGGCCTCGATACCAACATATAACAGTATATACCTTCTGGTCTAGTGGTTAGAGTTCGATATGGTTTGATCCTCGCTGAGGGCACATATTTGTGTAATGAACACGAGTATTTGCACCTTAGTCTTGGATCTCCTATGTATTTATGTTTACATCTATCTATGTGCGGAGTAACGATATTAGATCGAATCCGCAATTAAGAGATTCGCAAATCAACTGGCGTGAATGAGGGTGTGATTGTAAAGATGAAGAAAGGCATGTTACGTTGGTTTGGACACATAGAAAGGATGAGTGAAGAAAGATTGACGAAACAGATATACAAAGCAAAAGTGTGTGCAAGAAGAGGCAGAGGAAGGCCGCGTTCCAACTACCTGGATCAAATCGATCGGACTCTCAAGGACGGGAACGTTAAGAGTACTCGAAACCGACGAGCATGTATGAAGAGACTGATGAATGTGGACGAAGCGAAATAGTTATGTAAGTCTAGAGAAAACTGGCGCACTATACTCTCTGCCTACCCCGTTAGGGACTTGGCGTGATGATATGTATGTATGTATGTATGTATTTATCTATCTAAGTAAATATATCATTGTCTAGTTACCTTAATACAAACTTTGCTTAATTTAGGGCTATGTAAATTTGTGTGGAATTGTCCCAAGGTATTTATTATTATTTATGTTAATGCGACTGGAGCTGATCACTAAACAACAAAATATCTTACCACCACTACCACCAGTAAAAGTTGACTGCAATGTTAGTGGTAGTCTTAGAAGTGACAGCAATAATTGGTTCGTAATCACTTTCGAGCGCTAGTATTGCGATGAGCCGTCTAAAGCCCTTTTCTACATCCTTGAGTGACAAATGACAGGCCACGGAACGGGTTCAACCACAAACCGCTAAACTTTCTTCGGATCAACCACCTCATGTGTCTGATTAAATCGACAGGCCACTTTTCCTACGTCACTCTCATAAGTCCAATTAATTGATTTTGTTGAATTGCTTTGTGGTTCGCGGAAGTAGTATTGATTGGCCTGTTGTTATGCTAACGTTAGTAATAATTAGCAAAGAAACCTGCGACGACATTTGATTTGGCTTTATTTATTGGACGTATTAGAAAATTCTGAATAAATAACCAACTAATGATATATTGATAAATGTGAAAATAAGCAGATATTGAGAATAAAACAAAAAAAGAATGTACAAATTTGAATTTGATTTATTAGAACTAGCTGTGCCGATGCGACCATCGCTTAATTTATAAGAAGAAATATTTTTTGTTCATCTCAAAAGTGTCATTTAGATGGACAATCGAGAGTGAATCAAAAGGTGAGGTATATATGAAACTTATTCCAGTATACGGTAAATGAAAATTCAAGGCAAATTTGCCACGCTATCTCGTGTTAATACATGCGTATTATTTCCCACAGCCTCAACAATATATTGACGTGACAAAATACCATAATGCCAATCCATGTCAATCAAATGTGTCAACGCCATTACCTTAGCTATTATTCGGCAATCATTTATGGTATGTAAGTATTCGTGCGTATTTAGCGGCGGTCATTGCTATCTGAATACACCATAATATACGTACTTAATTAAAAAAATAAGTTAAGATCTCAAAGTAGAGTTTGATTGGACCGAACGTAGGTAATGATGGAAATCTTCTAGTAAAAACCATAATCCCCGCCGCGTCCAATGCCGTCTATCTATTTGTCTGTTCGTGAAAAACTTAACAGTAGTTGTGGAGTTTACGAACGTATTTTCATGCAGTTTTCATCAAGTGATTGAGTGATTCATGAAAGAGGATTAGGTGTTTAATACGTTAAGGTTTTGTGTTATTGAGTTTAACTGAGCTGATTATGTAATTAGTAGGTATTAATAGTACTGGCCGGCTGAAAGTAACCCGGGGCGGGTCTCTAGTAACAATAATAATAATAATAAATCTTTATTTACTCACAAAGCATTTCTTATTATTCTTATACTTAATCTAGACCAGGGTCTCCTTTTAGGCAAGGGATGCCTGTGTTAGGAGACCCCGCTCTTCTTTAACTACGAGTAACATATATGTGTGTGGTGTGTGTGTGTGTAAGTGTGTAACATCCATATAGTCAATAGTATACATAATTATTATAATTACAGTAATTCTACTAAGTTATTTTAGGAGATGTTGTTACGCGTAGTAGAAGAGTGAAAGCGATCAAGCTACTAACAATAGAAGCTTACGTATTGATATAATAAGCACATTGGTAAATCGGACGAACGCTTATCAGCTGCTGATCCACTTGAGTATTTTGTATTAAAATACTCTTACAATATTAATTCCGCTGACCCTGTTTATTGTGTCGAGTGGCGGACTTTTTAAATAGTATTTCTGTTGTTTTTGCAACATCCGAGTTATAAAACCACGCGTAGTCTGCATGGAGATTGATTTTAAACAAGGTTACAAAGTTATAAAAATCAGTCATACATATTTTTACCTTGGATTAATAAAATTGATAATTACGATAAAATATTGATGACAGCGATAATTTCAAATTTCAGAGAGCTTCAAAATAATCTTATATCTTAATGGTTCTCCTCAAGGGCACTAGAAAGAGTAGGCTGAGGTGTAATAACACCCACATTTCTTTGGAGAAATATTTGCCAAGGTGTCGTTTCTCGAGGTTGACTCAACGTACGTCTTAAAGTATATTCGTACTCTTATATAAATTTGCATAGCTCCTGGGGCAATCAATCAGGGCATTAAAATAACCTAATAAAAATCCGAGCATAACAACTTGTTTAACTACTAACTAAGTAATAATGTACACTTAATTATATTCTTCATCTATGAGTCAAAAAACTTGTATCAGTCATCGCTCCCGTCGACGGGCCCTCTTAAAGAAACCTGAACTGTATTATTGTTTAATCGTATGTCATTTGTATTAAATAGGAACAATAACATGAAACTCATTGCTTCAAAGGAATACAATGCATTCGAATAAATATTCCATATTTCCGCGGTGTGACTAATCACTGTACCTAAAAGCTCAGAAAAAGTCATTGGTATGGAATTCGAACCACTATTTTAATAGTTTCACCTACAGGAATAGGTAAATCTAGTGATTTTAGAGACCTATATACATACTAAATGTATAATTCTTCGTTTCGCTTTCCCAGAAGGTTCTCAGAAGGTGTTGGCAGAGGTACAACACTCGTTTCGCCTGACATGATAAATGGACTCTTTCGAATTCTATATTATCTCTTAGGTCTTTGACTTTCTTTATCAAACATATTCAGGTTCCTTACGATGTTCTATTCCTTTACCGTAAAGTTTGTGGTGTCATAAATTACTGAACTAAATATCAAAAATGGTACAACCTCAATGGTAGGTTAGGTTTTACCATTTGGTAGGTAGGTGCAGATAGCTAATGTAACCACTCGGTCACCTCTTTAAATGTTTAATAGTACCTGAAACTAAAAACAACTAAGAAGTTAAAAACAACTTTTATATAAATCTTGTTTTATCATGATATAATTTTAGTCATTTGATTCTTTAATTGCTTTACGAGCAAAGTGATGACCTTATTCGGATTTCCTATACATTTCGTATTTTAATATTAAATTTGCACTAAATATGTACTCGTTTCAATAGTCGGGGCCGTCCAATGATGACGTACTAATGCAATCATTATTTAAGAGTGCGAACAGGACATATTTATAGAAGTAATATAAATATGTCTCTTAATCATTATAGCAACACTTAGTTTTAATGTGTCCCTGTTTTTATTTTTAAGTAACTTGCAGATTACTTACACCGGTTTATTCCATAAATCAAATTGAGCTTCAAATCGTTAGAAAGAATTAAAATGAAGTTAGTGTAATTCGATCATTTAATAGTTGTATGGATTAAAACGAATCTTTTTATTAGCGGATGAAGGAAAAGAGGTTTGTATGTATGTATTTAAGTCAAGAGAGAAAGAACTGGCGATTAACTTCTCTGTCTATCCCATGTATAATAACTCCCTGACCACTCGCCATCTATCATCTTTGCACCTAAACATGCTTCCAGTGAAAGTGGATGTGATTACCTTAGCCTAAGATTTCGGGTGCCGTAATCAAAGGAAGTATATGTTGTGTATGTAAAATATAGTGCCGGACGTCACACACACCCAACTGTAAACAATAGGAATTATGTGGCATTAACCGATTATCAAATAATCCGTATCAAATTCGCGCTCCATGTTCTTACAGTGTACTTGAATGATGACATTTGACGTAACATTGTCTTGCGTGCTTTGATAATTATTGCTTCTAAATGTTAATGGTCGGGAAAGTTACAAATCAGATGGATGACTGATGGATGGAAGACAAGCGCCGCCTCTGGCTACAGTTACCGATGTTATAAAACCTCATATATAACGCTCTATTCAACTGCGCCATATTGAAATTGTGTGGATTATTTTTTTTGGGTTGACATGGATTTGTTGGTTATACTCAATTAAGGTAGGTTCGTCGTCCATCACGTCGTTCATCACCTGAACGGAATTTGATAAAATTTGGCACAGAGATAGATTATTAGCTAGATTACCACATGGTATACCTACCTACCAATTTAATTTAATTACAATAAGAATTCGCTATCACAACTTTAATGATTATGTCATGTATTATTATGAATAGCTGAATATATATAAATACTATTCCCAATTTCACCAATGAGTTTTTCTGACCTTACCTGCACATCTTTGCCTACCCATTCAGGGACCCTTGAAGAAGCAATCGTATGTAAGACATGTAAATCTAAATAATGTGTTGGTTTTTCCTTCGTCATAAAGGTAATTTAAATCAATTAACAATTTGTAATCGATCAGGATAGAAAATATATCATTGGCCAAGTCATTTACCAAAATAGTCCAATTTTGGTGCTCTTCAGTTCCGCAATACATTACTGATTTGGTTGGTTCATCATGTTTGCGGACAGTAAGCGACATAATACGATATAAACTATATAGATAATCATAATGCCCACAATAAAACTTGAAAATGGATGACTAGAGCGCGTGGCGCTGATCACGTAACACTAGAATCAGAAGGTTGTGGCTATTGACTAGAACAATCACTTGTAATGTATTGTGCAGTGCATCCTGTAGATACAATGTATGTATTTTTCAATGACAACCACTCACACTTAAATTAATACAAATACATACCAGTTATTTACAACAATTAGGAACTCATTCTGATTATAAAACGACGAGATTGAACGACTACGGACTAAACTAACTATTGAGAGGAAACCTGGTAGAAAAGGTATACGTTTCTGAAGAAGTTATATATATAGCTATATATCGTTATATAGTAGGCGTGAGGGTATATATATACCCCCACAAGGGTCCCCGAAGGGGTAGGCAGAGGTGTACTGGTACCACACACCAACTTTCCGCCAGAGGTATAATTTAGGTGCCAACGTGACAGATGGCGAGTCCATCGCCGTAACACAAGCACGACTTTACATATATAACGCTCTATTCAGCGAGCGATTGGAGTTTCAAGCGTCCATAAGCGGTAACCGGTGACCATCAGGCGACCATTCCTACCTAGTGGATATAAAAAAATCGGGAACGCCAGACAAGATTCATATCCATGTATGAATGAATAGTACATACAGCACAATAACAACATTGTTTGCGCGACGATTATAAATAATCTTTTGATAATTTCTTAATTAGGGCGACTGGAGATAAACACAAGGCGAATGGTACGTGTCACTAATAATTATAGATTCTGATTGCAATATTGATAAAGTTATAGATTAGAAGTTATATACTTAATTCAATCATATGCACATATAAAAAGCATTTATTAAATTCTCTTCTTCAATAAAGATACTCTTTATATCTTGACGACTTCCCACAACGGTTCCCACAAAATTCCAAATGCAATAACTTTTGGTCAACATAAAGGGCATACAGAACACATATTTACCGTCATATTAAATTACATTAACCAAAGTTTCCAAGAAGAAACTTGCCAGTAGAAGAAACGGCGAAACAAATCTTCTAAAAACCGCCCTTAAATATATATAGCTCACGGAAGTGATATCGCAAAATGGCGTTTATCTTCAACGGCTGTTGCTATGTTCTTATCTTATGTCAAGTACACACCACTCTATCTATCCACTCTATCTCGTATATAGGAAGTAAATGAGATACATTGTATTTAAAATTTGTTTCTAGATAGCTTGAAGCGACACAACAAGATGGACACGTGATGATAGGTTAAGGGGTTGCGTTTGTACAGATATGTTTACGTTGCTCAACTTCAGCAGAAGGATGTGTTAAGAAAGTTTCTTACAAGGGTCGCTGAAGTGATATAGCATTCCGCCGGAGATATATTTAGCTTACAACTCAAGAGCGATCCGAGAGCTAGTGTACAATCGTTCCTCTGATAACAGCAAATATGTCTTTGAATTTCTTCTATTAAATGTTGATATTACTAGACTAGTTTAGATTACTTGTTTTATAAAAAAAGGTTTCGAACATGACCCAAGCTGATGGCTGGGGTCATGTGGTCATGGCTGATGAAGATCTGAAAACATAATGGCAGGAAATTAGCAGTTCGGGAGCGGTTCAAGTAGCAAATACGTAGGAATTTAACATTCCTAACGAATTTTCTGTGGACTGTTACTCGCACTTCAAGTGGTAATTTTAGATTTAACATTTGCACAACGACATAAGCTTTCATGGTTGTTTTGTCAAATTAAATTTTTCAGTGTGTACATTTAACGTCTATATTAGCTTGGTAGTGGTAATGATCATGTATGCCAACGAGATCGGCGCGTGTTGTAATATCTAGGCGCGGGCTGGGCGTTGCCAGCGAAGACACTCAACTTTGACTGACCTCAAGTTAGTAGTAATCTTTACACAGATCGCGTTTAAAGCGTTCAATTTACTTATTTACCGCATACGACCTTCACTGGTATGACCTGAGAAAATTGTACCTTCTTTCCCAGCGGTTGATTAATATCTCAAAACAATTTCGAGTTAGGATTCTTGACAAACGTTTCGTAATCAATTTGTACCGTACTGAGAATAAGTATGTGGAATGTTTCTACATTTGGTCAGTTTTATGACATCGACAAACATGCGCAAGCATTATATTTCACAGGTGCACTGCGCAAAGGCTAAATTCTTTCCATTTTCGGCGCCATTCTCAGGCTTTTACCTTAGAAATGGTCATGGATCTGTCTGACACGTAATGCTAATGAAACTATGATTTTCACTTTGCATTGCGAATTATTACCGTTAAACGATGGGACGTTATTAAATGTCGCAATTTGATAAAGGCATTAATGAGGCCGATTATGAATGCGCACGCGTGACCCACCAAGCACCCTGTGAGACACCGCGATTCGCCACGGGGATTACACTCCGTTGTCATACATCACGAACTCTGCTTGACTGGTACCGTTTGCGAAACATCAGCATTTTTATCAAATTATTATTACGAATCAATAGGAATAATCTAGATGCGACATTCGTGTATGGAGTTGGATAATTTATTAAAATTGTAGAGGTACTGTCATGTCATTAAGACAAGTTCTCCACAGGGTAGCCAGTGAGAGTAGTTAGAGCGCCAGTTCTGTCTAGACTTATAAACAGACAGTGTGTTGTCTATTGGAATATATAACTACATATGTAATTCTTATAAGCTTTTAAGTGACCTCCCAGAATTGATTTTAATAAACCTTAAATAAATTACCCTTTTGTCTACCTGTTACGTTGATAATAGATCCCTTTAGGAGATAACGAAACCAATGAGCTAGATCGATAAGATATCTCTGTTTGACGGTCGTCTACTGGTTATAACGTCTGGCTGCTAAGCTGGGGTCGTAGTATCTATTCCCGCTGAGGGATAATATTTGAATGATGTCTATTAGTATTTGTATCTTAGTTAAAGATGTTTTGCTTACTTACGTACTTAATAACTATCTATCTACAATATATCGTCGTTAAGATTCCATATTGTAAGCTTTAAAAAAATTGTGACTAGGTTAGTTTGTATGGGGTTGTCCCAAGGTATTATTATTATTATTTTTATCTTCACTTGTATCCCTATTGCTTTATTTATATAATAATATTGTTGTGTAATATTTTCTTATCCTTATCTAGAACGAATCTGTTTTGCATTGATTAACTGAAATCTATGAGTAGAACTCCTTGAACCACTAAAACATATTAAACTGTATTGATAGCATCGTAAAAACCTATAGGCATACCATTAAGACTGGTTCCAGTCTGACTCTTTATCATTTATCATCTGACATTATGATCACTTAAGATGGTATCTTCAAGGATCCATTTCATGTGATCATCTATGCTCATATAATTAACTTCAAAAGTTTGCTTTAGTCTTTGTACATGTGAAGTGTATAGCGTATTTATTGTATATTGTACCATAGAGGATAAACAGTGAAACTGGCACCATAGAATGATTATGGCGCGAAAAGACAAATGTCATTAGAGGAAAAACAATTGATGTACGACCATTAATTTAATATACGAGTTCTCTTACGGACTCTAACTCTACCTTGTTTCCTTTTGCTTGCAACTCGTAGACTTCACAACATGGCATGTGGTCTTTCCCACAGAGTGGTAAGCAGGGTTATATAAATCCTACATATATTATAAATGCGAAAGGAAGTGAGTATGGATTTTTATTAATCAAATGCTTAATAAATTGCAATGATGTGTCAAGATTCGGGGACCCTTATGGAAAGGCGTGAGGATGTATATACATTTAATCACAACATACCGTCAACAGAATAAACTTGACTATGAAGCCAGGGACACTGGCAGCTTTGTCTCACTATAAAGCTAATACTTATTCGGAGGAAAAGGAATGTTCGTTCTTTGGGCGAAGCATTAGCATGTACTCTCTCTATTCGCTCTGTTGTGAGCTGAGACGTCACCATATTGTATTGCCACTGATCAATCAAATTACATTGATCCAAGATAGCAAACAACTTCGAAAGCTGAACACTTTCTGCACTGCCTTAAAATTATTTGGTACGTACCGTCGAAAATTATTGATAAGAATAAATTACTATGCAGGGTAACGTTGAAATCGTGATTAATGATTTAAAATATATCATTAGTGTTTTACAAAGGTGAGATATACAATAAGTAATTGTGCCGTAGCAGAAACACATTTTAAGTGTGATAATCAGAATTGTGAGTCACTTGAAGTTATCTGTAGGACATTTAGATTCAACTATACAAGTTTTCCTTCACGTTTGTGAGTCCGGATAGCGATAATGTTTGGTTGCTACCGAGTATTATCTTCTTCGAATTACTATTTTTATACGTATCTGAAAGCTTGACATACAGTAGTTAAAGGAATTTATATCTCGTATCAATATAATAACAGAATACTTATATAGGTTTCGTCAAATAGCAACATATATATATATATAAGATATATTAAGAAAAAGCCGTGGTGGCCGAGCGGTTCGAGCAGTTGCCTGCGACGCAAAGGTTGCAAGTTCGAATCCCGACTGTACCAATGAGTTTTTCTGAACTTAAGTACAGTGATTAGTCACACCACGAGCTTTACGGTGAAGGAAAACATCGAGAGGAAACCTGCATACGTCTGAGAAGAAATTCAAAGGCGTATGTATAGTCGTGCTTGAGTAACGGCGATGGACTCGCCATCTGTCACGTTGGCACCTAATATACCTCTGGCGGAAAGTGGATGTGTGGGTATTACCTATACACCTCTGCCTACCCCTTCGGGGACCCTTGTGGGAAGGCGTGAGGATATATTATATATATTTCTGAGGATTTTCGCTAGTAAACACAAATTGTTTCTCTGAAAACAAAGTAACGACATTTAATGTCCACTAATATTCTATCCTCAATAATATTATTCTATTTATCTATTTAATAGTTTTTTTACAATCAAATATTTGAATATCATCCGCCATTGAAATGCGCGTCACTTCGACAGATAACCTAATACACTAACTACAAATAAATTCTTTTTAATGAAATGTCATTTGATTACATATATTATGTGTCTAGATAGACACTTTTTATAGAGGCATAGATATGCCTGTATATTATATACGTATATATTATGCACCTTCCCACAAGACTCCTGATGGGATTGGCAGGGATGAATCTATTCAGGTCCTAAGGTCGCCGCTTCTCAAACAGGGCGACATGCGTCTTTCAATTTCTTAAAAAAACGTTTGCAGGTTTCCGCTCGATGTTATCACCGTAATTCTCGAGGTGTGAGCAATATGATACATCATAGAAAACCGTAGATCTTTCTAGATCTGATACCCGATGCAAAAGCCGCGTTTCCAAGCTGAGAGTATGGAATTATGGATGACTTACAAAATTCCTAATCAATGCAAAATTATCCAAAATTATATAAATTCTGTTATAGCAGCCTTTGGTTTTCATTGAGGTGAGGAGTGAGCTGTAGTATGTTTAAATTGAAATGTGTCTCATACGAGAAATAAATATCAGAAACCTCCAATCAAGTCTCGCCAAATCCTTTATCTGATCCAATATTATCTCATTGGAAATGTACATATTTTGGCTTAACAAAGGCAAATTCGTAGATCGGTGGGATTCCCCGATGCTGCGGAGGTGGATGCGGCTCCATGCCGAAATTTAATTGTACATATTTATGTGTCTGTAACCTACTAACACTAGAATTTAAGTTAAAATTTGTTACTAACCCTATGGACTCCGGTCTGAAATAAAAATATTCTATTCTATTCTATTCTATTCTATAACAGTTACATAACATTTGGATTACTGATTACTTACAGTCACCCGCGTTGGTTGGATATAGCCTATCCATTTTAGTCACAATTGTATGTGAAAGTAAACAAGAACAATAGTATACTACGTATCATTACTACTAGCGTATTAGCCCACTAGGCGATCAGAATAAGATGATTTGAATCTATTTGATGTATGAAGCTGTCCCCACAATGGCTTCATCCGAACGAAAGCCGTTGGACGTGGCTATAGAATAAATGATTATGTAAAGGTAAAGAGCATTATTATAAAGACCAAATTGATATGCCGTAGTGCCAGAGTGGTTAAGGTCGTCTGCAATGCATAGATGTCATGTTCGAATCCAGGTTGTACCAATGAGTTTTTCTGAACTTTTGCAGTGGTACACACAAATAGCTTAAATTTGATGAGAAATATCTTGAGAAAACTCGAAAGCTTTTGAGAAAATAATTAATCGTTCATGTCGACTAACTCGTTGGTACTTCAATATATCAATAAAAACAGGGTTTGTACACACCTAACCCTTCGGGAATCGTATAATCATACTCAAATGTTATTTATTATTTACATATTGGTAAAATATGTAAGTATTATATAATAAAAATCTGACGTGGGAAGAAACGCCAGACATGTAGGTATATCTACTAAAAAATTATCTATAATTACCTAGACAAAGAAAACAGGGTCAACGCTCCCTTTGTATGTTATATGTATTAGGTATTGACGAGTCGTCATAATCCCAATTGCTATGCTACCAGTTGCCATACAGATTGCAGTTTTTATCACACGATGTAGTTTAACATATAACTCACATTTTCAAGCTGTATTGTTAAGAGCCGTGGTGGTGAAGTGGTTTAAAAAGTCACAAGTTAAAATGGTGCTTTGATCTAACGATCATTAGCAGAATTTCTATAATTTCAATTCCGTTGCAAGCATTTCCGCTGATTTATGCTGCAATTGCCGCACTGTGTTAAATACATATGTAGTTAGTTTTGGCGCTGGTAGTTCTTTTTTCTGTGATTAAGACATATCCAACGTGCTACTCCACTCAAAATAAAACAGCTATCGCTGTTCCAAATTCCATTCAATACCGTTGAACCGTTCTGGGGTGATTGAGTTACAAAAAACTTCCCAAACTTTCGCATAATATGTGAAGCCCTCTGAGATATCAATCCTTTTTTTGGGAAATGACAAAGCCAGCACCTGCTTTTTGTACATTATGTGTTCATCCTACTAATCCTACTAATATTATAATGCGAAAGTTTGTGTATGTATGGGTGTCTGTTACCTAGTCACGCCAGAACGGCTGAACGGAATTGAATGAAAATTTGCACAGATATAGGTTATTAGCTTGATTAACACAGATGATATAAATTGTTCTGAAAATAAATATAGATAAATTATACAAATTAAATCGATTTTTGCGCGGGTGTAACTGCATGGCATAGCTAGTAAGTCAATAACATTCGAAGACCTTAATCTTTGCACATGACGTACTATGAGTATGACTCGGTACGGCTTTTAGGGTTATACTTATTAACTATCAATTAATCGCAGTGGAAAACTACAATACACACGCTATACGTTCTGATAATGATAAGTAAATTGTGTTATCACACAAAGTACTATCAGTCGCCAACCACGCGACTGAGACGTGATTTATGAAGAAATTTGCTCTTACCCGGGATTTCATGCGATCTTGAAGGTGCCAACGTGGCGGATGGCGAGTCCATCGCCGTTACTCATGCACGACTATACATACGCTTTTGAATTGCTTCTCAATCATATGCAGGCTTCCTCTCTATCATATGTTTTCGTTCACCGTAAATCTCGTGGTGTGTAGCATAATTAATTCATAAATAATATTAAGTACTTGTTCTCGCCTTATAAGGTTCTATAACTTATAGGGCTATGTCTAAACAGAATCATATTTCGAATTTTCTTCGATGTATCTTAACTGTTAGGTATCGAAATGTGAATCTATTTTAATTCTTGCAAGGCAAAAAAAAAATTGGGCAAAATTTTCCACCAATAGGCTGAGATGGCCTAGTGAGAAGCCTATTGATCTCAACCTATTGGTGAATCCGCCACTGCCTGTTTTTGTGGTGGTGGTGACAACCATTCACCAAAACTCACATACACAAAATGTATGAAATGTGCGTAGAGTAATGAGTTCTCGACAGAATACGTCTGGGACTACGCCTTGCTCCACGCCTGCCAGTTCATCTCATGTTCGGGCTAATTGAATTATTTAGGGTCTCCCAATATGGAAAATATACCCAATCCGCCATCATTAAATAAACTGTATAATTTGTGAACATTATACATTATAAAGTGTTTTAGTAAACAAATGTTACAACATTTCACTAAAAATATTAATGTTATTCATATAAATTTGTGATCAAAATATATTGGAACCATAATGAATGTTTATCGCTCTATCAACCGGGTATTTTAAAAAAATACTAGCGTCCGCCCCGGCTTCGCCCGAGTAAAGAGAAGTATTTTTATGTTTTTGCTAACATAGGGTCCCATCAGCTTCTTATCTGACCTTCTAACCTAACTTATTTCTCTGGCAGAAAGTGGGTATGTGGTACCTTATGGGAAGGCGTGAGGATATACATACATACATACATAAATAAAAATAATTGTAAACGAATTGTATCTGTTCAAATTTCTTCTTACCCGTTGACCAAGTACTGACGACCTTTGACTACCAGGAGCTCTAACCACTAGACCAGACTAGTGGTTAGAGCTCCTGACTGCGAAACTTGAGGTCGCGGGTTTGAATCCCGCTGAGGGCAGGTATTTGTGTGATGAACACGGATATTTGTACCTTAGTCTTGGATGTCCTATGTATTTAAGTATATATCTATCAATATAAGTAAATATATCGTTGTCTAGTTACCATAACACAAGCTTTGCTTAATTTAGGACTAGGTCAATTTGTGTGGACTCCCAGGTATTAAAAAAAAAAAGTACAGGTTCGATAATCAAAATGCTATTTCATATCCGCATATGACCGAAGAAAGCTTTGCTAATATTGTGACACCTTTGCATGCAACCCCAATTGATCGATTGTGTCGTCTCCATTCTCCAAGTCTAAGTGTCACAACGGCCTTTGGCAAGTGTAACGACAAAGGAATTAAGCAATTACAGGCACAGTAAAATTACATATTCACGGGATCCAAAATAAATCCTATTGATTGTAAATTGTATTACCACAGTCTCTGCGATGTATGCTTGATTGATGGGTTGCACCAAGCGATAAACGTGTTCGCGTCGTTATGTAACTTATTGCAAGTGTCATTGGATTGTCATTAGGATTGCTGCGAATAACATGGATTTTAATTGCAATATATTTTGGAACAACGGGAGGAACCTTGCATACTTACGTTTCAGAGAAAATTATAATATACAGTTGTGCATGAGACATACAATGGAAATACACGTCCGTGACGTACGTAAATCTAAATATATTTCCGATGAAAAGTTCTTACAACTTTAGGGTTTTTACGACCGGTAGCGCGTGAGCAATACCTCTGATGTTGCAAGCGTACATAGGGGGCGGTAACCGCTTACCATCAGGCGGACCGCACGCTATCGGACCCTTAGTACCCTTGTGAGGCAGTGTGAAGATGTTCAATGTATGCATGATATGCTAATTGAATTTCTTGTCAAACGTATGCCAGTTTCCTCTTGATGTTTTCCTACACTGTAAAGCGCCTGGTGTTTAATCACAGCACTGTACTGCTGTGTACTTAAGTTCAAAGAAACTCAAATTCAAAACTCACGTTCAAATATTTGTACGTATGTACTGCAATCTGTATGTTGCAGGAAACTACTTGACCCACATGGCCGCCACGGCTTTGTACCCATACTGATGTGCAGTAAAGAATATTTGTATTGTATTCTAACTATGATTTATCACATCAATCAATTCTCGTTTAATGAAATTTAACTTCGATCAAGAGAAATCTTGCATCTGGGTTGAAATTCATAAATTTGTGCGACGGCAGTAAAGCCATCCATCATGTTGGCACTTTAATATACTTCCGACGACAAGTGCATGCGATTGCACCTCTGCCTCCTCGGAAGAGTATTTGGAGGAAGGGATTTGAACTAGACTAATGTAATAAGGTGGAAATTGCAATGCCAATACACAAAAGCATACCTAGACACGAGCGCCCGCCCGTGACCGCGAGCGACGTATTGCGTCACAGCGCGCACGCCTTGCCCGTCCAGGCGCAAAAGGTTCTCAAATTCTCACGATCACGCCTAAACACCAGGGCCGGATCTAGGGGGGGGCAAGCCGGGGCCTATGCCCCGGGCGGCAAGTTCAGGGGGCGGCCAAATTCACACGTCCAGGCGTTCCAGACATTACCCGGAACAAACAGACAGACAGACAAATAGAGTTTAAAAATATGTTTTGATATATGTATGTGCTAAATGCCAAATATATATACTATAAATCATCACGCTAAGTCCCTAACGGGGTAGGCAGAGAGTATAGAGCGCCAGTTCTCTCTAGACTTGCATACCTCTTTCGCTTCGCCCACATTCATCAGTCTCTTCATACATACTCGTCGGTTTCGAGTACTCTTGACGATCCCGTCCTTGAGCGTCTGATCGATTTGAACGAGGTAGTTGGAACGTGGTCTTCCTCTGCCTCTTCTTGCACACACTTTTGCTTGCATATCTGTTTCGTCAATCTTTCTTCACTCATCCATTCTATATGTCCAAACCAACGTAACATGCTTTTCTTCATCTTTACAATCACACCCTGATTCACTCCAGTTGATTTGCGGACTAATTGCGGATTCGATCTAAAATCGTGACCCCGCACATATTTCGAAGAGACTGCATATCAACTGCTGCCAGGATTTGCCGCCATACAATAAAGTAGGCACCAATATCGCATTGTGGAACTCGGGCATTCTTGCTGAGACTGTTGCTGCCCATCAACGCCGACACGGCGACACGGAATGGGGCCACATTCACCTTATTACCGGTAGTTATCCTTCTTTCAATATCTTTTTCATACTTTTCATGTCATGTGAACATGCTTCCTAGATATACAAATTCACTCGGTCACTTGTTCATCTCTTTCGAATGCCAGAGCCTTAGTCTTGCCAGCGTTTAGGCGCAGCCGCTTCTTTCATCCATATTCTTCTTTCATTATGGTAACTAGTGACTGCAGTTCGCCCTCTGATGACTCCAGTAAAACCGCGCCATCGGCGTATAGTAGGCAGTTGACCATAAAGTTTCCCATTTTCACTCCACTCACTCCATATCCAGGCAACACGTCCCAGAGCTCCTTTCGTACGACTATCAAATGCGTTCTCTAAGTCGACGAAAGTGCAGAAAAACTTTTGGTTATTATCCAAAAACTTTTCCGCGATTCGAGAAGGTTTGGTCCATATTTCCTCTTCTTGGTCTAAATCCACCTTGGGATTCCCAGAGAAACCTATCTGATCACTCTTGCATTCTGATCGTCAGGATCTTCGTGTACACTTTGTAGCTAAGCTGACCAAGCTGATAGCTCTATAGTTTGAGCAGTCTAATTGTGATCCCTTTCCTTTATAGAAAGGCACAATGACTGCTCGCCTCCAGTCGTCCGGAACATCACCCATTTCCCAGCACAGGTTACATAGCAAGTAGATGACGTCCCAGACCGCTGGTCCACCGTACTTGATCATCTCAGCTGTCATCTCATCCTTTCACACTGCTTTTCCACATTTCAGACTTATGATTGCTCTTACAATCTCTCCCATACTTATTTTATCCGCTAAAAGATCCTCGCTAGATTCTGTTAGAGGCAGATCTATGAGTAGATCAGCGGCATCATCATCATACATATCTTTGTAAAATTCACTCCATCGCCTGAGGACGTCTGTTTTGTCTGTCAGTATGTCATTGTCCTTAGAAAGAATCACATTCATCCTGCTACTAGCTGTGACACAACTTCTGGTCTTCTTAACTCCCCCCAAAAAAGTTTTACGTTGTCCTTGAAATTGTGTGCCAGTTTTTCGTCTACATTCATTAGAAACTTTTCACGCTCCTGTGCTATTATTTCTATCGTGCGAATTTTTTGCAAGCGATATTTTTCTTTCGACTTTTCTTTCATACTTTCACTTGAGCTGGACATAGCTAAAATGTCTTGCCTTGCATCCTTCTTCTTTTTAACTTCTTCTTTACTTCATCATCCCACCAACCATCGCTACTTTTGGTTGTCCACCCTTTCGAAATGCCACAAACCTCTTTCGCGGCGCATAACATGCTGGACTTAAGGAACTGCCAGCAAACATCGACACTCTCAAACACATCTGTCGGTGGATAGGCTAGCTGTTCAGATACCCTTTCTTGATATCTGTCTCTAATAGCCTCTTGAAGCCTGCGATGCGGTCTGCGACTGCAGAATGCATTTAGTAAAACGCGGTTTTTAAATATGTAAATAGACACTGTTAAAACACACTAAAGGTAAAAAAAAATGTTAGTGCGCGGGGGCGGCATTTTTTAGTTTTTGCCCCACCTAAAAAAAATTGAAGATCCGGGGCTGCTAAACACACATTCTTATTGAATATAATTTCAATGAAACTGGTGCAAAGATAAAAATAGCTATCCTTGTGATAGTAGAAAACCATATTTAAATAACATCCCGAAAGCCCAGCTACCTAGCTCACGAATCAAATGCCCTAAGTCGAACACGACACGACAACACGAAGTCGACACGCCGAGTCCCTAACGGGGTAGGTAGAGAGTAGAGAGCGCCAGTTCTCTCTAGACTTACATATCTCTTTCGCTTCTTTCTTAAATGTAATGAACGTTTGTAATGTTTACAACTCTAGGTATAATATTGTTTACACATATTGTAGCAGTGGACTACTCGGTCCAAATGATATGATAATGTAAAAGCTGTCGTTATCATCATAGGTCAGCTCACCACCAGTCTATATGACTAGATATTTATCGTAAAAAGAATATACTGTTGCAACCTTGATTCACTAACTACTCCAAATAACATAACGCAAATCGTTAACACTAGGAAGAACTAAGATAATTGCATATTTTCTTGCATAGATGGGCAACGATTGCAGATATTGAATTCGTTCTAAGAATACATTACATTAAAAGTAGTTGAGAATGGTGGTAATTGCGTATAAGCGGTCAAGGTTAGGCAATGATGTGCACAATATGATTTAATAAACATTATCTAATTCTCTGAGGTGTCTCGTGTTAAGGACGACAGCATCACTCTTGGAGATGCGACCCTGTTTCGCAGCTGCGCACTCCGCCCGAGGCGTTACCCATTAAAATTACATTAATTTACTAGTTAGCCTCTCGTGATTACACTGGCAATCATAATAAACAATCTATTAGGATAATATTATAGTAAAAACATTCGCGAATAAAAAATCTAGGTTATACAATGACTACATTAGTTTTAATAAATAATTCATATTAATTCTCCGTTTCGCCGCACAATAACAACACAGTTTAAACGGTGTGAAAACATCGTACATTTTAAGTTTGTGAGAAATCAAAATATACTTATATTTACTTAAATATACCTATACATTACTGTCCGCACTGAAGACATGATAGACGTGGAAGGTCAAGAAGAGGCGGTAAGGTTCCGGGCGGTCGGAAGTAGCGCTTGATAGCGGAGGATACATACATATCATCACGCCGAGTCCCTAACGGGGTAGGCAGGCAGAATAGAGTGCCAGTTCTCTCTAGACTTGCATACCATCGCGGGGGATGTAAAGAGAAAATTGAGGCCTTTGCATAGTAGTGAGACATAGATGGCTTATAAATAAAAATAAATGTCAAAATAAGTAGCGGCCTATAGGTAAACAAAGGTCTGTAGTTATAACATGCCTATGGTCGCGATGCCGTCCGGGACTTTGATAAGATAGACACTGTACCGTAAGTTTATAATGTCACTTTACTGTTGTCTTACGCGCTTTCTCTAGTGTATTGGAATGTAATATTAACGAGTCTATGCTAAGTGGTTATGGTACCGTATCGATAATAATTTTTTTTTTTTATACTCGCAAATTTTCCATCTTTTTAAAAAGAAAGATTATAAGAAGTAATTCGGTATTTATAAGAATGCCATGCTTATCATAGTTCGCTGTGAATCTACCATAGTTTACAAAATATCCTTGCTGTATAATTATATAACATTACGTCTTTTCACAAAGATCCAGCTCAGTTGAACTTAACAGACATGATTGCAATGGCTAAATTACTGCAAGCAGATTATCTCACGTAGTTTTTACGGCCTTAGATGCTCAGAACTGCAATTTATTGACTTTGTAATCAAGAAGTATGAGCCGTATGGGTGCATCGCTCGACTTTCCGCTACATCAATGCTATAAAAACAATATCATGGAAAACTTCCATTCGTAAAATAACTTGCTCACCCGATAATGATTCATATTATGCAGTATAAGAAACATGTGAATGTCGTCCAGTGGGATTATCAATGTGTCACTTAGCATTGCGAAATGCGAGCTATTGTGATGGCAGGCGCCGGGCTGCCCCATGCTGCGCCGGCGCCGCCCCAGCCGTGTTGCCGTCACCTTGGGCTGTCCGTCAATACCTGATGATTTGGTATTGTTACATTAAAGTTAGCTACAAGTGTTCATGGCCCGTGGACGCATTCTTCACATCGTAACTGAGCCATTCTTAGTTCCATTGGGTAAATATAACCCTGAAGGCTCCCGTTGAAAGTTCAAAGCATGTTTATCTTTACTGTCAAGGTTTGTGTGAATAGAAGCAAATTTTTCAATTGAATATTTTCTGCTTGCAAATTTTATTATATCTCGTGTAGGTGTCATCAATGTCACATAATTTTTTTTAAATAAATATTCCAGCTTGGTAAATATTTAGTAACAGAAAAAATATTTTTTCATTTTGTTCTTAAGGACTATCTAATCGCTCAGAGAATTTGTATTGAAGTAGAATTGTGGTTTATCGGGTTTAGTAAACTAAAGGTAAGTCTTTAGACATTCATTAAGACATGCTTTTGAATATAACTAACAAGTTTGCTGACATTAATTTTTATGAGTAAATGCATCATAGGTGACGCAATAAACTCATAAACTCATAAAGACAGGTATGTTACACGTGATATATGCAAGTGTAGTTATGGCCTGTTGAGCCGTGGTGTGCCGAGTTGTTCGAGTTGCCTGCGACACAAAGATCGCAAGTTCGAATCCCGACAG
>JACCPG010006050.1:0-31396 GCA_016069955.1 Drepana arcuata | reverse complement strand
CTCTCGATCATTATATTGACGCCGAGTCCTTTACGGGCAGGCATAGTAGAGCGAACTCTCTCTAGACTACAGATCTCGTAGCGCCATAGCATATTGTACTTTTGTTTGTAGGTTGCCCGCTAACTGTGAGCGTGTCCGCGAGTGGTGAAAGTGGGGACGCGTCTCGCGTTGTATGTTCGGGCGCGGGCCTGGCGGGCGGCGTGGTGGGTCGTGAGATCCGCTCCTGGATCGACACACGCCGCGCAGGGCCCGGGGAGCTCACCGCACACTGCACGGGCCCTAATAAGGTACACGCGACGCTACTTTACCAAATACGTTCTCATAACAAACTAGTTAGGTGCGCGCACGCATCACTATAATACCACAAAATGTGCTAGCAAGGCCTGCATTACTGTTACTATACCACTTAATATGTTTTACTTATGATGCGCGCGAGTTACTATAGCATTACCAATTTGTTCTGATAAGAAAAAATCAATAACGTCCAAGTAAAGTATATGCATGCATAAACCGTACGTGGACTTCTTTTTTCTTTGCATGCAACGCATTATAATACCACTAAATATGTTGACATTGTGATGTACTAATGTCATCTCAGTACCATTGTTTATTTAAGTGTATGAAAATATATTTTAGATGTATATATTTCTGGCGTTGTTTATTTTGTGTGATTGGCCAGGTAACATATTTGGCTTAAATAATTGCTAGGGCGTTATTAACTGACTAACTGACGTCCTGATTGAGTTAGAAACTGACGATAATTATATCGTCAGTTTCTTTATTGGCCGTTATAATTTGAATCTTATATCAGTATTGTTTCCATAGGTGGCTTACTGTGAACTGTACGAGCACGGCGACGGCACGTTCACACTGAACGTAAAGCCGGCCGAGGCGGGCCGCCACGTGCTCAGTATACAGTTCGCTGGGGAACACGTGCCGGGTTCGCCCTTCGTGCTTAAGGTTGCAGGAGCGCCGGATCCATCCAAGGTACTAACTTAGCGAGTGCTTTGCCTTGCCACAGATACCAGACATTAATAAACTAGCAGATATACTTAAATATATTCACGCCTTCTTACATTCTTCTTATTCTTCTTCTTTTGGATTCTTTTTTTGGATTTCCGTTGCCCGGTCTGACCGGGCTTTAACTATATTTTACACTACATATCTCCAACAGTTGGTGTCCTATTGTTCATGAACAGTTCAATATGTGCATATTGTTGCTAGGTGCGTGTGTACGGACCGGGGGTGGAACCGGGTGTTCTAGCGACGTTCCAGTCGCGGTTCGTGTGTGACACTCGCGGCGCGGGCGCCGGCCAGCTCACCGTGCGCGTGCGCGGGCCTAAAGGCGCATTCCGCGTTGAGATGCAGCGCGAGACGCACAAAGACCGCACTATACTATGCAAGGTACCTCTCAGGCACGCGCACGACAGTTACCATGTTTGTTACATTTACTGCTCATAGATGGCGCCACTACTGAACGTTAAGAACGTAACCTATTTTGCGCCTGAGAAAATGTTTGATATCTTATTGTAATCTATTTTAACACACAAATTGACGTAGTCCCCGAACTTAACAAATATTGTACTAAGGTAACTATATCGAGTATTTGTACAACAAATACTCGTGTTCATCACAGCCTTCAGCGGGAACCGAACCCGTGACCTTGACGTTGGCAGCCGTTAGCTCTCACTAAACTAGACGGCCGTTAAAGTTTATTTAAATTTTGAGCGCTATAACCGTAAGATACCACAACACACAAGTCTACACCCTGGATACGTTGTTATAAACTCAAGAAACAGATAAAATAGTGGGAATAAAGAAAACAAAATAAGATTAAGATTGTTGATAAATAAATGACCACACTGTTAGTTGACAATAATAATTAACGGGTATTAAATGATTTCGCGTCTGATATGTTCTACTTAAATATTGTTATCACATTTATCATTTCCTTTATCACGTTACTGATGACGTAGAATAATTCAGTATCTTTCGATTCTGTGTACAGATACCTCAAACCGTATGATATGATTTCCCAAACTCCATAGACCGCGTCACGTGCGTCATTTATGTCTTAAAACATCAGCATAATTATGTATTTTCGCCTTATAGGAATTCCCTTAGCTTAGCTCTTCTTAGCTTTGAATGAATTTGATAAAACATTAGTATTGTTAGAGATCTAATTGTTTATCTGAAGAAATACGGATGTTATTGAATTAACCGTTTAAACGGTGATGTAAATAATAAAAAAAAACCTTGTTGCTCAATTCAATTGATATTTTCATTTGATTTCGATATCGCACAATTTAATTTTGAACATTCTTATTTTCTCTCAAAATTTATATGTAGATATTGTATTATAATGTTAACTTAAATAAATATATGTTTGAGCAGTTCTCGCCCACGGAGCCCGGAGACTACCGCGTGGAGGTGCGGTGGGCGGGGCGCCACGTGCCTGGATCGCCGTTCCCCGTCATGATCTTCGATACCCAGGAGGAGCTGCGCCGCTACATGCAAGCCAATGCTACACAATAACCACTTCGAACGTAGCTTTACGAGAAAATTGCGCCTATGTTATAGCAAGTGCATGGTGCATGTACTTTTATAACTCATCCCTGTAATTCAATGAATAATTTTGACCTACCAGAACACATGGCCATCAAGGTGAACTCAGCTTACTTAGTTGAAAGGTCAGCAATTGCTGCTTCTTTCGTTTCATGTAGATGCTTACGTAGAGGTAACGCGGCATCTACGCACATGTTCTGGGAAAATAAGAGATCCTGCCAAATTAAAAAGTCTATTCTTACAGTGTTTGTATGTTGTCACACAGACAAAAAAGGTATATGCCTTTTTGATATCGTTAACGATTTTTTGTATTCTTAACATCGAGAACCTATAATCGATCTTATTATATCCGAACATGTTTGCAAATCGAGACGATCTGTATCAGTAGGAAGTAGGTGTCGTTATTAGTAAGGGTAAGGACGCTCGGGATGAAGTTTACTTCATCCCGAGCGTCCTTACCCTTTTGTAGCGCATACTATTTGTTTGAAGTAATTAAGAATAAAGACATTCGTTTTGTGTTTTCCGTCTCCGTGAAGTGTAATCAATGTGATTTATTTCTTAATAAATCAGCTTATCATACGCTATCTGGTTCTGTAAGATAACGTTGTTATTGTTTTCCATAGAGATAACAAAACAATATTTTCAGAAAAATCGTCTCGAAAAAAACTCATGAAAATATATTCTACCTCATTTTTTAACTTCTTATCACTACGAAAGTATCCACTTTGTCGAAATGTGTAAAAACGCTTATTATGATGATAATAAGTATCTTATTCCGTCCAAGTTGCTTCAAACCCTATATCAATAACATCTTTATGATACCTATATATTATATATACATTGATTTACAATAGGGCAAGAAACTATATTACAACATTCCACCCTAAAGGGGCTTAAGTTTGGTGGTTCGATGTTTGTGTACCACGATTATAAATGTATTTTGATTATCTATACATTTGTGTTCTTCAAAATAAGTACATAAAAGTCTAATGCAACATTCTAATTGTGTATAAGAAAACGCATAATAAATTTATTTGTTAATATTTATTAATAAACGCATTTAGGTTTACACGCATGTAACTTTAATATTGTAACTAACGTTGGTATAATATATGTTTATTGTTATTACTTGGTCAAATTCACACAGCTCTACGTCGGGAACTTGACCATGTAAACTGCTGAAATATTCAGTTACTAATTTGTTAATAAATTCAACTTTATTATATATTTGTTTCAATATACTTTTACCGTTACCGGACTGGTCGTCACGTCCGCAGTAGCTATACCACTGACCCTGCCTTCTCTGCACGGGTTCGAGTCTCGCCCGTTCCAGGTATTTGTTTGATACAAATTCAATTACAGTGCATATTTAATATATAGTACATATATATGACTATGAGTAACCCAACGGTGAAGGAAAACATCGTGAGGAAACCTGCATACGTCTGAGAAGAAATTCAAAAGGCGTATGTATAGTCGTGCTTGAGTAACGGCGATGGACTCGCCATCTGTCACGTTGGCACCTAATATACCTCTGGTGGAAAGTGGGTGTGTGGGTATTACCTATACACCTCTGCCTACCCCTTCGGGGACCCTTCCGGGAAGGCGTGAGGATATATTATTATTATTATAACCCAACCCGATATCTATAGTACAGACGCGTAGACATTATGTACAGCCAAGATCTAATTTCCACTCATTTGGCGTTGTCGAGCTGTCTAGAATAGTCTTACAAGTAGGAGAAACAGATATGGTTAAATCGATAAAAAGCAGTACTTCCTCCCCCTTTCCTATTTGTCGTCTGAATTTATACTACACTAGCTCAGGCCCTCAGGTTTTAGGAGTGGAAAGATTGACAAATAATGTGTCGGTAGTCACGTTAATTCCATAGATAGATTACTTGATAAACAGCTAATTGTTACCTTACCACTGATTTTTATGTGTACAATCTCGATACTACCTAATTACTCCCAACGCATTTTATTTTATTCGTTTAATATATGTGTATTAAGTACTTTATTTATTGATAATTTTATTTAAAAGAAGAGGTTTAACTATAATTATATGAGTAGGGTATGGTTCTGGGTCTAGACATTACAATCATAATCAAAGATAATTATAATGACAGATGTAGAATATGACGTCTATAAAGCTGTCCATGACGCGCGCTATTTCATAATTCTTAGGAAATAGCATGCGTCCGTCATCCTTTCCAGTTTTAAATTGGAATTGTGCCAGCTGAACTATTGTCCCAATAATACTGAAAGTAGTGGATATATTGGCATATCTGTAGAAACTTTATAGGCGTAATGTTTGAGGTAATAAAGAAGCAATTATTGACAACAATATAGTGGTTTCTGACAAAACTTATTGAACCGACAAATATTTTCTTCCACATAATAAAGGACTTCGATTAACGGCTACCCCGTCGTAATGGACAGAAATAAAATGAAATCCTTTGGCCATCAAATAATGAACCCTATTGTGCAACAAATAAAATATACAGCTGCTGTTACACTTTTTACGATTCATAGTTTTTATAACATATCCATAAAGTGTATTTTTGACACTAGACTAAGGAAATGAATAGATACGAAAATGGTTAAGTAAAATGGCAGTTTTTCTCTTGTTCCATCAAGTTCTCAAGTTCTCACTCCATCCCTGGTTTGTATCGGAACACCAAAGTACGTCGGTCGGGATACGTGGTGGAGGCGCGGTTGTCGCCGGCCAATTGCGCGCGCAACGCGTCCAAACTTTGCCAGAGCTGCTGCATCTGTCCGAATATGATGACCTCCAAACGTTGAATAGCCGAGTGTAGCTCTCCTGAATTGTAGACAAGGAATTGAGACAATAAGAAAAAGGTAATATGATGAGCGATAAGAGGATTGCGCTAAACAGTATAGTCGTATGTGTTACTGCTATAGATAGTGCCATCCACGAAGATGCGCATCACCAATTTACAGCGGGTCGCGGGATGCGGGGAGTAGGACCCGAGTCTATTAATTGTAGTATGCGTGTGCACTCATAGGTAATCATAATCATAAACATTAGTGGAAGGTTGCAAAAAGAAAACAGGACGCATGTACGTATGCTTGAGAAACGGCGATGACTCGCCATCGGTGTTGTATAATTGTAATACAGATTTCTCTGATGTAATACACAGATCTTTATGGGAAAGCGTGATTATGCATATAAGGTAATTAGTACATACTTGAAGTGACAACCCCATGCAGTCTCCTTGTAATGGTGGCATTAGCGGTCGCGTTAACTTCCTGTGTCTTGACGGAGCACATGGCACGCGCCTCTTCCCGCGGCCCGCTGCCATGGTACGTCGAGTTGCGGACCTCAATGTACGGTTGCTTGATGTGCTCTGGACTGCTACTTATCGTGTAAATCGGTCCTCGAGCTTTAAGGATTAGAACATGCATATAAACCATCGCTGTCGCTTGTTGTGACTTGGTGATTCGAGATTAACTTTTAGCGACCTCTCAATATAACCCACAAACATGCATAGGTATAGACAAGAAGGGATTCGGGTAACCACACTCAAAATAGTTTTTCATACACCTAATCACCACTAAGGTGCCAAACAAAAATGCGGTTCGGTGGTAAGAACCCCGCCTGTGCCAAAAGAAAAAAACAACATTTAATGTTCGAGATCGAGCTTAAAAATGGGTAAAAGTTGAATGATCGGCGCTATTGAAGAACAATATGAATGGCCCAGTTTTTTAGAAGAACGATTAGATTTGCTTGTCTGTGTGTGGCTACATACCAATTTAAAAGTAATTGTTTTTAGGTTTATATTAAATGAAATAAACGAACCATTAGTATAGTCTATCAATCCTGCCAGTACTGTCAATCCTGTTCATAGTTGCATAGTATACTAAGACTTAAAATGCTGAAATTTCTAAGGATGTTCGTTCCTTTTTCAAGCAAAAACTACTCAATGGAATTGCATGAAATTTGGCACATAGATAGATAGATTATAAGCTGGATTAACACACAGGGTATGTTTTATTCCAGAAAAAATCGACCAGTTAAATCAAACTTTAAGCGGGGTAATCCACGGATACATCAAATCATGTACATTATATGTAGGTAAGAGTCGTCGACTTGTAAGGGATAGCACAAATCATTTATATCTTCTTCACGCCTTCCCACAACGGTCCCCGAAGGGGTGGGCGGAGGTTTGTAAGTAGTACCCACACACTCGCATTCCGCCGGAGATATGTTTCGGGTACCTACGTCATAGATGGCGAGTCCATCGCTGTTACTCGAGCTTGACGTGTAGCCAAAATACGTCTTTGAATTTCTTCTCAAATGTATGCAGGTTTACTCTCGATGTTTTCCTTCACCTTAAAGCTCGTGGTGTGACTGCATTTAAGTTCGATCATTATTACAGACGGTATTCTAACTTGCAATCACCAGGGCCCACCTCAAATAACTATTAGGTATAGTATAAAATAATAGCGAATATGAAACCAGAAAATAGGGGTTAAATTGTAACCATACGACCGAGTGAGAAATAACATTAGATTGAATAATACTCGGTCCATTTAAAAATGCACGAATTAATTTTTTTTTTCAGATAATTATATTTTTTTTTGTTAGCCTTTGTTAGCACATCTTAATATATTTTCTGTTTCACTCTCAAGAATATTAAACGAATATAACTAAAGTTAGTCTTTTTTGAAACACCTAGGTATTATCAGATATTGGAACCCTGAATTTATGAGTCAACAATACGTAATATCCAGTCGCAGTAGTAATATTTAGCATCGCTACACACGTCCATATCAACTTTCAAAAGTATGGAGGTAATTTTTTTTCAGATTGGACTATAGTGAACACGTCCTAGCAAGCAATGGTATATATATATACTGAGGGGCACTTATCCGAGAGGGAAGCCTCAGGTTTGTGCAGATGTTCTTACAGACATTCGTGTCGATTTGCAACGGTCGGGCCGTACCACTTTAGTTGTATATAAAGAAATATACAAACTTGAAAAATTATATTTGAAGAATAAGAATACCAGTACTTACAATGATGATAAGTGGGCGCTGCAATTGCGAACTCCACAATATACGTGAGAAACACAGCAAACACCATAACACGCCACATCTTGCAGTTAGACTGAAGCTCGTGGATAGTATTAGGAATTTACAGAATCCTATCCTTGATATCTTTCTACCAGCAGTATATTTTCACATATCTTTCACTTTCAGTAATTTTACGCGCGTTCCACACAGCTCGTACGAATCGTACGATTGTTATGGGACAAGCCAGCGCGCACTGGCGAGATGTAGTGCCGAGGATGTATTGGACTCTCCCATATAGAAGTATCGCCGGAAAAGGTCCACAGCCTGCACCTTATAATAAGGCTAAAATGTTAGATGAACCGTAAAGTGGTGCATAGTTGCGCTACGGTAATTTATTTTATGTTATGCGCGACTAAAAAGAACGTATTATATTCAACTGTATATTGTATGCTCACCGATTTCGTCGCAGACAAGCTTTGGCCCGCGGTTTCACCCGCGCTAATTTCATGAGATTACTGCTCAGCAGCCCGAAATACCGAATATCCGTTTTCAAAAATCGGGCAATCTAATGCGAACATTCTGAAATTAGCGGGTTCAAACAAGCTACGATATTTTTGTCAGTATAGATTGTAAACCTTTTTTATTTCATTATTTATTTATTTTATCATTAGTGTTACGACAGAACTTATAATTAGAATACCTATGAGTATTTCACGAATCTCATAATTAAAAAACATACAATTAAATAATTAAAGCATGGAATTTGATTACCATTAAAGTTCAGATATATTAAAGTATACAGTACCCGAGTCTTAGGGGCACGTAGTTCATGACCTCGAGAGAAATAGGTGAGTCAAGCAAGCAGGGCCATGGAAACAAAACAGACATATTATAGGAATATTTTCTCAACACCTGTTTAATTTCCAATAAAACATGTGAATTATAACTATAATATGACGGACTGGCACAGTCTATTTCGTCGGTAGTCGAAATACTTAACTATGGAACTTGTAAGCGGGCTCACTACTCACCAGGGTCAAATGTTTTGGTGAAATATACATCTTGTGGGTGGTACATTGATTTACACTGGTATGTCATATATTTTATAATTAGAATAGCCGTGATGACCGAGTGGTTCGAGTAGTCGCCTGCAACTCACTTGAGTAGGTACAGTGATAAGTCATACCACGAGCTTTACGTTGAACGAAAACATCGAGAAGAAACGTACATAAGATTCTTCTACGACGAGATCTGCCCACCCCTTCGAGGACGCTTGTGGCTTGCGTGTATATATATATATACACATACACACATATATAAATATAGCTACTTATGTATTAGGCAATGCCTTGCTTTGCTACCACAGCATCAAGAATCTTGTCGTCAGTAAATGTTAGGGGTGTAGGTGTATTGTATCTCTAGCTAAATTGACGTTTATTGAAAGGCCAGGAGAATTCGAGTCGCTGTACTGGAAGCCACGTTAGTATCTAATGATTTATTAACATACAGTTTAATTGCTGCTGGATTTCCTTCCGTCACGCTCCAATTAACACCAACTCTGACTCTCGTCGACCTATATACGCTAGTCCGATCCATATACCATTTGACACGGCTCGTTACAATTATATTTTTAGAAGACTAGTTACTAATTGATTTATGACAGATCCTATAAACGGCCCAGCGTGATAGTTTGTAATACTTTGACATCTGGCGCAGGCGTTCAATCGTGTACTCAATTATGTGTTCTCATAAATCTAGCCTGTGTATGTCGATGAAGCAATTTGTGCTCCATACGTGTGTGACGTGGAGACTATTTTGTGACTAACAACTTCATATGCATGAGCAATTATACGACTACAAATATGAATTTAAATATTCTATCTATAGATATATAGGCTAGATAGATAGGCTCCAACGTGGCTGGTGGCTATTATTATGACTGCCATAAAAATACAATAGATTTATTATGAAGATTTTGGCTAAAAGTGGTCGCGAATCAAACCAGACATGACGTATTAAAATCGCCCTTACTGAATATCCTGCGTGTCTACACCACAAAGGTTTTAACAAGCGCCGCTGAAGATAATCCTGCGGATACTCAACACTGTTGCGGCTCAAACTGATATTGTTCATGTTATCGAAGGCTATGTAAGTAGCCTATTGTAGTAGCATATTGTTCGGAGGAAGTAATACGTTTGAGTTTTAAATAGAGAAAGCTTCATATAAATGGGTACTACCTATGTATCACCACGCTGTGAACCTCATTGGGTAGATAGTGAAAATAGATAAATATAAATATAGATAGATATATTTGTTTCGTAGTAGGTAACAGACGGCGGCGTCTTCGTCGGATTCTTTCTCCAATGTATACAGGATACCTTTCGTAATGTAAACGTAGGTACATATATATAATACCTTAGTCCTGGACTAGCTAGCGCATTGAGTAAATAAGTAATTAAAGTTTAAAAATATGGTTTGTTTCTTTGCTCGTTTGTAACACGTGACAGCAATGTCAAACCTCTTACCATTCAAAGACCAGTGTATGACCTCATCTACATGAGCGCCATAATAAAGTCATGGCTTACTGGCCCTGTTATGGCATAACATAATGCAACGAATCCTCACAATGCTATAATAAAACCGTGGACTTGGTTAGGAGCGCCCGCGAAGCCGCCACAGACATGCATCTAGTTTTAACTTTCGATTTATGTCAAGGACTTAGCAGATGATCGACGCTATTGTTAACCAGCCCACGGGCTTTATCAACATGGGAAATTTAATTCAATTAGAATATGTGGAAGGAACCGGTCAGACGCAAGTAGGATTTTCATACCGAAGGTTCCTTAGTCGTAAAAAATGGATTTGACTCAACGACGTTCAGGAAAACCCTAATATATGTAGCAAAAGGTGCATTTAAAAATTAATAGATACATGGAAATACATATATTACTAGATATCACGTTCGCTGGGGTAGCAAAATCGGTTTATATTGGTTTATTTTTCAACTACCCAATGTGGGCTATTAGAATAAGGATCATAGAATAGTCTAAGATCTATTACTATATATCTAGAACAATGATGAGACCTTTCAAGACATTGCTGATTCGCGAACTAGAGAGTTGGGTTGGCGTATTCCCAAGGACAAGTTCCTGCGTTATGTATTTTTCTAAGAAAATGGTGTGTATGACTTATGGACAGACGAACAGACACATGAGAGACACTAATCGTTTCGTTACTTCAACTGCTTATTCGGATCCCTATAAAAAGTCATTAAACGGTCAAAGTACCCAATAGCAGCCATGTGTACCATCGTTATATGATTTTTTCCTGCTTTTGATGCAGTTACTTTTCAGCCCTGAATGGACTAGTGATTAGTACACAATTGCTGGTAGGTAGGTCTTTTGAAGCTATTATTAATCAGTCTGCATCCGATTCGTTGACCGGCGTCTGTTGGCTAATTGGTGTATAGCTTGGATACCGCATGATTTAGTTGCAGGCTTTCTATGAAGTGCTATTAGATTTATGTACAACTTGTGGTGACATTTGACGAATCACTCAAGTACCTACAGCTTTACGTGTTAGCTTTTTCTCAAACGTACATGGGGCTTCTCATGTTGTTTCCCAGTAGTGAAAAGCTCGAGGTGTACTTGAGGTCAGTAAAACGCATATGTCCAGAGCACCGAGACTTAAACTCACCAGGGGACTACTTAAACTACGGTCTCTACGTCTTCCTACAGATGTTGTAAATAGAGTTTATCTAATTATTTCGAAATTTGTAACCAATTCACCAACCAATCTAGTTAATCCCTAGTACACGGCCATAATTTATCTGCAATGTCGCAATAATTTACCTTAAATACAATGAACATTGGACAAGAGTAATATTAAACCAACAGTGTTTAACTAAACTACTTCAATTGATGTTTACGTATTTTGAACAAAATGAAAATTATTGGCCTTTCAATACTGTTACTCATAATTGAACCAAATTTAATTCTCGGTAATTTCTTAAATTGTTTGTTTTATATATTACATCTCTCATATAATTTTGTTTTTCACTGCATTTTCATCACAGTCATTATTATACCATAACAAAAAGTACCTGTTATTTCTTTATTTAATATACATCGCGTTTAGCTACTAGCTAGTTAAAACATGAAACTTAATTACAGGCGCATCATCGCTATTACAATCGGATAATGGATTTTCAACCGACGCAGTGATCCATCAACTTTTTGAAGAACTGAGACATGTGATAAAGAATGGTTATTCCGCAAACGGCATTCCTGTTTTGGACCCCTTCGAGTTTGACATAATAAAATTCAAATTTCCAGGAGAGTATCTCAGGTAAGTTAATTTGATAATTTTGTTTATGCTGAGAGAGCAATCAAACCTTAGCAAGTCTTGCGTTAATCGTGTTGGGTAGACCTGGGATCGAGTTCCATGGCGGAAAACTTACTAGCTTTGATCTACCTATGCTCGTTGCTGTTTAACGACACTCAGCTTCAATTTGACTTCCAATAATAAAAAAGATTAAATATAATATAACCCTGATAAACTTGGCCGGACATATTTCTCAATCCTAGAAGGTGGAGAGAAAGGACCAAAAGCTTTGTTCAGCTTTGCTTAATAGCCCAGAACACGATCAAGTTCATAAAAAAATGCAATTAGGCTCACCACTGGCTCCCTATCTCATGGACCAACAACGCTCCAAGCCCTTTCCCACTGGGGTGCTCCTTGCTGTATTTGTTTAGCACATACAAAAGGGCTCGGAGCACAAAAATATGAGAAACACTCCAAAAGATGAGGTAGAGCAGTATGTCCCTGGTCCCGCAACATAGTCTGAGCAACCAACTGGCCCGGTGTTTACACAAAATCAATTAAGCGCCAAAACCAACACCAACTACATATCTTTGATAACATTATCCCTTGAAAAAAGATGTATATTTGGACTTTGGACGATAGTTGTATAAACACATTGTAGGTATATGTCGAGAATAACTTCTTGTATGTTTACAGTCTCAAGGTGAACGTCAGCAACGGCGTTTTCAGTGGTTTGGGTGATTTTCAGATTCTACCATTCACTTTCGAACCTACTGAAGTTTCCATAATGTTGAATATCAAATTTCCAATGTTACTATTTAAATCAGGTATTATTTTTACTTAAATCGATGTAGTTTGTACCGTAATTTTACATTAATTTGGAACTATGGAGGACTTAAAAACAACAGATACCTATATATGTATACCTAACTTTTGCATTGAGGGCTTGACACCCAGTTTCACATTTTTTTTTATAAGCAGCAAGTGTTGCGGGCACGTGGTAGCTTTAGCCCATACGCGGCTATCATGCGAATAGTGATGGAGTACCACTCGCCCGTAGAAAAGAATTAAATATGTTAACGGTATAAATATGTGCATGTGATAGAATCGGTGAGATTATATGTATTTATAAATGATCGGTTTCAACTAATGCCAACTGGTCGTACTGTGCCTTGTGGAGTTCTGATAGCCTTACTCACCGTAGGTACGAATACTTACTGAGAGCAGATCTTAAAGTGGAGATATTGCTCCAATGAGAGTCTATTTCTAAGCCGGTGCTCCAGATCTGTATGCCTTGTCCTCTTCAACAGATCGATGCAATACCTGATACATTACATTATCAAGTTTCAACAATTATCAACATGGACTTAAGATTTCCAGAAGATACGAATGATTATTATTATTAAAAAGAACTAAATTGAACTGGCGCTCTATACTCTCTGCCTACCCCGTTAGGGACTTGGCGTGATGATATGTATGTATGTATGTAAAAAGAAATACCTACAAAGAACTTGAAAACACCTTTGACATACTTAAATTTTAGTTATTCCTTTTACTCTAGTACATTATTAATACGTTCCCATTTGTTTTATGAGTGCTTTGACATATTTTCCAGAACACTACGATATGCAAGGAGACATAAATGAAGCTGTTCCTTTGGCTGGTCAAGGAAAATTACAGTAAGAATTATTCTGTAACACCTGTGTTACATTTAAATATATATGCCGTGTGTTGGTCGTAGCTTAGACTTGTTCCCGCCCAGCTGACCACAGGGAAAAAACGACGTTACAATTCGTATAGAGATTTGCGTGCGATGATTTCAAATTTATGCATGATGAGCAAATACGAACATCACTTATATCTTAAAACAAAATTCAAAATTCAGTCAAACTAACCTACAAACTAAAATTAATCTTACGAGTAATCCATTTCTTACCATTCAGATGTAATCAGAAATTTTTTTGTGTGCAAGGCTTCGAGCCTTAAAACGTCTATCTTTGAAGAGCCGGTTGCAGAGGTGATGGTCCAATAGTCCAAACATTTTATCCAACTTTTGATGGTTGTAGCAACTCATATTGGGCTAATCAGACTCAGAAATGACTCTAACATTAAAAACGATGATTTATCGTTTGTTTTGAGATGAATATATCACTTTTAAGAGAGGTAGGGCATAACGGGTTTCCCGTTCTTTTTGTAGCTGCCCGACTGGGGCAGGACCTCCACCTTATAGAAGACCGTAGCCAAATAACACAATTTATTGTGTTGTGTTCCTACGCGGTGAATAAGGTTTCCAGTAATGAGCTCCTTGGGGAGGGGGGAGGATTGTTATATTGTATTGGAAGCAGAGGGATTAAACCCACCATGCTGCCAACACACTATAACTCTCCGAACACAGAGTGGCAACGCGCAAGTGATACTTCGGTATTGTGAGCGTAAATAGGCTACGGTAACCGTTTCCCATCAGGTGGGCCGTATGCTTGTTTGCC
Source organism: Drepana arcuata (assembly GCA_016069955.1). Classification (NCBI taxonomy): domain Eukaryota; kingdom Metazoa; phylum Arthropoda; class Insecta; order Lepidoptera; family Drepanidae; genus Drepana; species Drepana arcuata. The sequence goes on along the minus strand of JACCPG010006050.1, from coordinate 16,983 downwards.
ACTCCAGTAGTATATAAAAAAAAAAACTTTATCGTCCTCCCGCGATACCAAATTAGAACAGTTCCTATTTGTGTTTCAGCTTTGAATTACACGACTTAATGGTTTCTGGAAAAGTTTACCTGAAACAATCTGAAGACAGCAAATCTGCACTGTTATTTAATTTAACGAATGCCAATTATGTCATGGATCGCATTATGGTAAGTTAAAACAAAAGTAAGGAACTACACGTCCACAGAAGTGCTGTGCCTAGGTCACGTTCACATTTCGCTGGAAATATACTATAAATTTAAATGTTAACGACAGAGTGCGTCTCAGTCTCCGACTTGCAAGTGTGACTTTAGAATTACTTATTTCCTTGATTGTCTAGTCAACCATTCTCTACCTACGCCGTAGGGGACCCGGCTTGATGATAGATAAGCCAATTTCGCCTCTAATAGTAGGGAAGGGAGTATGTATATAAATAAGACATTATTTTTTACAGTCTTGTTCGGATTTTGACGGCAATATTGATGATATCCTGAACTCCATGATTGAACAAGTCTTGGGTGGCTACCTCAATAGATTCAGCAAGTATATTGCTACAACTTACAGCAACTTTTTGGTACACTATGTAAATAGCTTTTTGCAAAATTTCGATACATGGAACATGATAGCTATTATTTCAAACTTATAAATAAATAAATATATAATACAAAGTTTTCAGAACTGACATGTGGATTTCTTATTAAACTCATTCAATTATGTACATCGAAATCTTTCTTTATCCCACAAAACACTGTAGGTGCTAGCAATATCAGGAGTTATCTCTTCTTCTCTTATCTCAATTAAGGGTAAGCAACATAAGGGATGAGCCAGTCCCTCTTCTATCAACAGCCTTGTGGAGTTCAGGGAACCTTACTCACGGAATATACCGCAGAATACAACACCACCCAGAAGCAATGCCATACGATTCTGCAAACAGAAAGTCCTTTCCAAATTTGAGCGTCAGGTCTCAATGGATTTGTCATTTTCTTACGTCTCGTCAATGCTCGTTTAGTACCACCCGAATATCTCGTGACAAGCGCCGAAAAAGCTATTTAGACAAATAAATGAAATTGGAGTTTCTGTTCTGTTAAAATAACCGCTTTTTACTAAATGCATATGGATGTATACACGGTACATACCTAAATAACATTTTATTACAATTTTTGTCTGTCTGTCTGTCTGTTTGTTTGTTCCGGATAATATCTGAAACAGCTGGACCGATTTGAAGGGACTTTCACTGTCAGATAGCTGATGTTGTGTTGTGTTTTATTTTAGCAACTGAACAATAACTTTTTTGTTAAATTACACGCAGACCTAGTACAACTAGTAGTCAATATGTATTAATGGCGAGAGCTCCATGGCTATTATAGATATACAAAATATTTTTTAATATAGTAAACAGTTTGTGCGTTATCTCCAGATACAATCTGCCACCGAGCCCGTAATACTTTCCTACCTCCACACCACTAGTTTGATATATGCTTAGATTAAACACATCGCATCTACAATACCTACAGGTATATATAATAAACAGGAACTTATGCAATACTCAAGACAAAAACATATCGCTCGGCTTAAGTATGTATCGATACAAAAATGTGATTGTCTTCAATACGCCACTGATTAATGACATTATCGTGCTAATTATTTTAATGATCGACCATCGATCAGAAAAATCTTTGCTTTGATTTCTATGCGACATTTATAATGTGAATTATTTTTCAACAGCACAGTAGCTGAAAGCCTGTGCTGCGGAAAACAGGTAGGTCATTAATGTAACATCGGAATTGTCTCCATCATGTCAACATTATGGACAACTATGACGTTAAGAGATAATTTACATACTCATAGTCAAAGTATAGCGTAATTGTTATAGCTTTACAACATGACATTCATCTTCTATTGAAAACTAGTGGAAATTCTGATGTCATGGTGATAGTTTTTGGTGATAGTGTAAATAATGCATATTAGGAATAAAATTCGGCTTTAGTGCCGACTTCTTGATGCGTAAAGTCAGTTTTCTATTCTTAGTATTGCTAGAATTTTTTGATCGTAGAGATCGATCTTAAAGGTATTAAAGTGCTGGTAACATACGGAGAAGATGCTGTGTAGGTATACTTAATATATATTATAAGAGTTACTCAAATTGATTTTTAAAAAAAATTTACTCTTGAGAAATAATACTGATATGTACTCATAAGTAAGATAGGTATTGAAAGTGTTCTATGACGTGCTGCGTCAAAAATAGTGTGGTTATAATATTTTGAACATGGTCCATGTATATTAAATGTAGATCTGGGCGAACACTAGGTGATCATTATAAGTCAATTAACATTCAGTTAGTTTATGTAAATTTGTCCACAGAATGAAACTATTACTTGTTCTACTGCTGGTGTGTGCGGCTGCGACCGCGGCGCCCTCTACGTCCGACAAGCATGACATTTTCGACTTTACTGGATGTAAGCACTATTTACCTATATATATTTTCTGTCATAGGGGATATTCACCCATTGACCGGTTAAGTAGCAAAAGTTCCCGGAGCTCATGCTACGAGAGACAATTAAAAAAAAAGGGATATTCACGAATCTTGCTAGAAACGATGGACCTCCTGACGTTACAGTTTTTGTAATATTTTAATTATGTTTTCTACAAGAAGTTCGCTCCGACTGTCCTCGAAAAAACGAACCACATGTCATGACTTGGGGTATTTTAACTTTACTATATTTATCATTTTTTTATTATTATTATTTATATTTATCAGTAGTGAATATTTAGCTGAATTTTAGTGATCTTCTGTGTTTAGAACATACCTAAATGTTATTATACATATATTCGGATATATTATGAAGCCCGTGGAACATTTGAATTTTAGAGAGGGGTGTTGCTAAATAAATTACTTATTTTAAAAAAAGAGTCTGAAAGGACATAGCGACAAGGAATCTGTCTCTTTCACTCACTTGTGTAATAATATGCTTTCTTGAATAATTATGTCAAATGTAAATCTTGGTAAAAATTACTTGCTACCTCCTAATGTAGTGGAGCTGAACCCGGCTAGCGACGAGTCGCGCAACATCCTGATCAACACACTGATCCGACAGCTGATCGCGTACATCCGGCGTGTGATCAACAATGGGTCCCCGCTCTTCGGCATCCCTCCCCTGGACCCCCTACACCTGGACACATTTCATCTAAACATCCCAGCCGGCCTTATCAAGTGGGTACCATCATTGCATCAACATTATTATACCTCCCGCCTTCCAGAAAGGTCCCCGAAGGGGTAGGCACAGGTGTATAGGTCGTAGGTGCCAACGTGACAGATGGCGAGTCCATCGCTGTTACTCAAGCACTTCTCAGACGTATACAGCTTTCCTCTCGATGTTTTCCTTCACCGTAAAGCTCGCGGTGTGTCTAATCACTGTACTTAAGTTCAGAAAAACTCATTGGTACAGTCGGGATACGAACTTGCGATCTTTGTGTCGCAGGCAACTACTCGAATTCTACGGCTTCTTTTTATTATACATACCTATAGTGTATTTTTATTTTTAAAAAAGGCGTTAGAATTGCCATGGAGTTCAGAGATTGTTGTTATATTATTATGCAACGTCATTGGCATCGTTGCATGGTACCTTATCATCTGCGATTATTTGTTAATAATATTCTGATATAACTTTTTTGACATACCTAATATGATGGTTTTATTTGATACTATGATTAATTTGATAATCATCAACTATTAACAATTAATGTACGTCACGTATTCTTAGCTTGTATCGTTAAAAAAATATAGCTACATATACGCTGTATGAAATACTAGCTGTCCCGCCCAGCTTCGCCCGAGTGAAAAAGTAAAATTTCCTGAAACACTTTCGCAGCCCTACCTATCGGGTCCAATTGTGATGTAAGCTTTGCTATCTTTTAAGTTGGATCAAACTGCACACGGTGTGCAAATTTGATTGAAATCGGTTAAGTTTCTTAGGAGTCCATCGCGGACTTAATTGAAATTAAAAGATAGACATATGCTGTCGCGGACTTTTTTTAGAACTTTTAAAGAGGAACAATTCCCTCATACATGATATTTTCGTAACTTAAACCGTTTACGCAGCGCACGCAACGGAAGCTCTCAAAAAGGAATAATTTTTCCCGTTCTTGCAACATTTTTCATTTATGCTTCGCTCCTATTAGTTGTAGCGTGATGTTATATAGCCTAAAGCCTTCCTAGAGAAATGGACTATCCAACACAAACTTTTTTCAATTCCAACCAGTTCCTGAGATTAGCGCGTTCAAACAAACAAACAAACTCTTCAGCTTTATAATATTAGTATAGATAGGCTAGCCATAAAAAAAAAATGTGGCAATGTGAACCAAATTTTTTTTTGTTTAATGCCTAATATTTTAGGTATTAATTCAAAATAATTTTATGGCAATGTTGCCCCAACTTAAATATGCTAAGTTCAATGCCAAGTTCGAACCCAAGGGAACAGTTAGGTGTAATCTAATTTGAGCTAGGAGTGGTGTGAAGATACGTGAATGTAATTAGCAGAATAATTAACAAGCTATGTCGTTAATTACATTTATACGAATCCTCTGTTGAAAATTTGACTTATGTAAGCGATCGCTATTTTAGGCAGCCAAATGTGTTACAAGTGTTACAACACCCTCTTTTGATGAAGGAGATATTTAGACGCCAATGTGACGACTGAGTACGCTAAGTGCGATTTCTTGAATCACTTCTCAGAAGGATTCAGCTTTGAAATGTATTTTATTTTTATTTCAGTAGCTGCACGATATTCTCCTTCACTGTAAAGCTCGTGGTCTAATAAATGACTGTATTTAAGTACAGAAATTGATACAGACCAGTTACAGGTTGCTTAGGAATGCCTATGAGGAAGAAAATACTCTAGTGGCGACTAATTTTGTATATTGGATACAGCAACGTCGATGTCTAAATTATATTTTTTTAATTGTTGCTATCGTTAGCCTTGACCTACAACTGGAGAAGGTTGCCGCTACCGGCTTCGGTGGCTTCGAGGTGATGAAGAGTGACCTTGACCTCAGGGCCATGACCTTTGACATCGACATCCTGTTCCCTACTATCGACGCTAGCTGCGGTCAGTACAAACTTATAGTTATTACGTATATAGCAGACCAGTAATTTCGCCAAAAATATAGTAAAATAAATAAATATTATTATACATATATATCTACACGCCTTTCCACAAGGGTCCCCGAAGGGGTAGGCAGAGGTGTACAGGTAGTACCACACACCCACCCACTTTCCGCCAGATATATTTTAGGTGCCAACGTGGCAGATGGCGAGTCCATCGCTGCTACTCAAGCACGACTATACATACGCCTTTGAATTTCTTCTCCGACAAATGCAGGTTTCCTCTCGATGTTTTCGTTCACCGTAGCTACTTAGGTTCAGAAAAACTCATTGGTACAGTCGGGATTCGAACTTGCGATTTTTGTGTCGCAGGCAAATACCCGAACCACTCGTCTACCACGGCTCTCTAAAATGTAGTATAATAAAATAAATTATCGAAGTTAATTTTTCGGCCATATAATAGTTTATATAATTTGGAATCTCATTAGAGATTCCAAATTATATAAACTATTTGGAATCAAACCTGACGAAGATTGAAAGCTAGGTCGTTCAGACTTATGATATATGTAATATACCTACCTCCTCCTTCTAGCATCACGCCTTCTCACATTGTTGTCATGATCTACATTATTACTACAGAGGTACCTATTGTGTAGTATCTGATGAGCATTGTCAAATAGAACAATATTTGAAATTGGTATAACTTTTTTTTTCAGAGTTGTACGACTTGGTAGGCGACCTTTTCACCGCTATCCCACTGTATGGAAAGGGAAGAGCAGTGTAAGTAAAGCATTTATATGCAGTTATTACTATATGTAAATGTAAAAAATACATGTATAATATTTGTTTTTCTTTGTGTAGATTCAAGGTTGAAGGATTCAGATTCAAAGCCAAGCTTATAATCAAACAGTCTGATGACTTGAACTCAGTTGTCCTGGACCGGATTGTGGACGCTTCGTTTGTCTTTCCTAGTTTGAAGGTGTGTGTTTTTATTATTAATAAGTAGTAACGAAGGTATAGATAGTGCCATCCACGAAGACGCGCACCGCTAATCTTCTTTTCTCTATATATCTTTCTATATTGTTTAGAGTGTAAGTGTGCAACCTACTACTAATGTTTGAGTATTATCTGTACACACTGATTACCTATGAGTGCACACGCACACTACAATTAGTATACTCCCAGCATCCCGCGATCCCCTCGACTAGAAATTGGTGGGGCGCGTCTTCGTGGATGGAACTATCTATATGTTATCAACCGACTTACGTATGTATATTTAGTAACCACTATAACGCAGACTCTTTCCGCATTGTTGACAAACCTCTGTGGTTAATTTCAATGTTATAAATGTACTTTAATAGCAATTGTAAGTAATTTGATAATTAAATAAAAGTACTGCGGCAAAATGTACATTACACTTGTGTTGTCTAATGTGAAATTTACCGCAAGTGCCATTTAAAAGATTACTGCACGTTCTCTCAAAGAGAACAATCATTGCTCAATTGAAAAGGATATCAAAAGGACTCGCCATATAACACCTTAGAACTGAAAATATATCTCCAGCGAAGATGTTAAACACAGCTTAATTTTATGCACACAGTACTTTCACGTCAAGGGGCTAATAAAAGTAATCTCATTCGTTTACAGTCCGATCTGAGCGGCGTGATTGGCGGCGGTGACATCGACAATATCGTCAACGCTATCGCCGAAGACGTTATTACCAGCTACGTGAACCGCTTCCAGGGAGCCATTGCCGCTCTAGCCAGCACCGTGGTCGTGCAAACGCTTAACCCCATCCTCGAACAACTCAACACTTGGAGCTTCATCGAGCGACTTATCCCAAGAAATTGAATGTAGCATTCCTCTTCCTTACAACATTAAAAGCAATTAAATACTTCGCCTGTCAAGATATCTGTTTAAAATCAGTTTCTTTGTTTTATTTCATACCATGCACTTGATAATTTAAAGCCATCCAAAGACCGCTTGATAGAATTAACTAAGGCCCCTGCGCTGCCTTAATCCGGCCCTGCTTATGCCTAAGTGCAGAAAATAATGTCACAGTAACTGCAACTAAAGGTAGTACTGTCTGTTAACGTGTTAACATGCGCCATAACTAGACGCATTTCATAATGCCTTTGCACCTTAAGGAGTAATTTCCCCATCCCTGAACCCTATCTATAGGAATATGTAATTAGATTATTCCGATATTAAAGATGACATTTATTTATACATTTACAGTAAATAAGTTGTTTAAGTATTTGGACTTATAAGAATTGTTATTTAAGGCGCTGAAAATTCTCAATTAAAAATAATATCAGGCTTTCATCTAAAGTAACTACTTACAATTTTAATTTAAGTTTTGTTGGGTCGATTGAATATCCCTATCGCACAACTTAATAGTATTGTTGTTAATATGTATGTACTTATTATATATAATACTTATTATCTACATATATAAATCATATTTATCCCAATCTTTATTACACCTAAGCACTACATAGGTACATTAATACCTACCGAAGTAGAAGAGTTCGGTTAGACCCATACAAAATAGGTAACTACAAAATATATTGTTTATTAGAAATAAGGAAGGTTAGCTACTTAACTGAATTATGGCGAGACTAAACGCCTTCATCGACACACTTATAAAGTGCTAAATAAGTTCAGCTAAAGCACCTGGTAGGGTTCGAGCCTCGACTTAGAGACCCGACCGATGTGAAAGAAAACCATTATAATTAAAATAAATGTATTAGGGATGTACCCATTCACATAATAAACACTGTAGTAGGTTCATACTTGTCACTCCATATACCTTCTCTTCTTTCTCTCTTGCTTTCTCACTTCAGTCTGTCGTAGTCATCGAACCAGACTTCGCGGCAGGTGCCAGTGATGTCGAGTTGTTTCCCTTCTGGGCAGCCGTCGCTCTCGACCGTCGGAGAGTCTTCAACTACCGCACTTATTACGAGATCCTGCCCATTATCGAGAAGAATTGCTTCGCCAATGTTTGCAACTGGTGGGCGTGACTTCGCCGAAACGGTCCACACGAGGAGAACTATTGTGGCAAATACAGCTCGCATTTTGTATTAACTACTGAGATGGGTGAAGCGTGACTGCTGATTTGTCAGTTTACTCAATTTACCATCAGCCTGACCAGATACCAACATCCGATTATGATTGACATCCTGCGCCTACGCAACGAAGTCATGGACAAAAAACATTATTGTAATCTATACATCCATAAAATGTACTTGTTGGTTTAATCCTTCAATGGGTCTAGTATTGCTTCCTCCTATAAATAGGCTTCCTATTTTAAACAAACGTAACGTATAACTACCTACTTCGAAAGTACGAATATATTTCTCTTTCCATTTGAAATGACGCCCTACTTTCTTTGAAACATATGCAGGTTTCCTCATGGTTTTCTTCGCGGTAGAGCCAAAGCCCAAGTATGGTGTGATTACCTTAACCTACTTAAGATCAGAAAAAGCTCATTGACACATTGAATCCTCGAATTCCAGGCTACTACTCAACCTTAGCCACCACGACTCAGAAAAATACTAAGGAATTAAATCTGTTTACTTAATACCTAATAAGGCTTCAGATAGACCTGATAACTTTCGATCTGCCATCCATCCGATCCAGCGTAGGTACTTATATACAGCGTAGGTACTGCTATAGAGCATTTTACTAGATTTGGCCATGGAGTAGAGGCCGGTCGAGTCCAGGTAAGTCAGAGTAACTAGGCGTATCAGAGTTGCCTTTTTAACAATGCTTAAAATATCATAGTTCACAAGTCTATGCACAAAGTAGTATAGTTAGATCATTTATCAGACAAAGCGAGAAAAAGTAAAAAGCCGTGGTGGCCGAGTGGTTCGAGTTGCCTGCGACACAAAGATCGCAAGTTCGAATCCCGACTGTACCAATGAGTTTTGTGGAACTTAAGTACAGTGATTAGTCAGACCACGAGCTTTACGGTGAAGGAAACATCGAGAGGAAACCTGCATACGTCTGAGAAGCAATTCAAAGGCGTATGTATAGCTGTGCTTGAGTAACGGCGATGGACTCGCCATCTATCACGTTACTATAACTACAATTTCTTTCACATTATTATAACTACAATTCCTTTATCACATATACACATGCAAATATATTGACATTGGTACAACAAAAAATTTTTATAATTTAACCCACAACAAAAATGGATCTTAATTAAATGTCGAACTAAATACCTCATAGCATCAATGACATTAATTCTGCATGCTTGTACTACAACAATTTTGAACTATTAATAAAGTGAATAGTAAAATTATAAACAGTCTAAGCTGTGTGTGCTTAAGTAATTATCTAAGGTACTAGAGAGGGATTTTTTTGTATCTGTACCTTAACAGTACCTCCCAATCTTTATGTACAAACACCAAATATTTCCAAGCATAGGTATATTTTTGTTACCACCCAATATCTCCAATGTGTAAAAAGTACCTATAACTATGAGATATTGAATAATAGTTTGCATATAGCAGATATTGGATTGATAACAACTATTTGTACAAATGTATTTCAATATAATGTGGAATCATTCAATGTCTTGGTGGCGGTGGTGGTTGCCTTTCTCTTGGTGGCGGTGGTGGTTGCCTTTCTCTAGGTGGAGGTGGTGCATGGCGCTCCCGGGGCTGCGGTGGCGCCTGCGCTGTGGTGCGCCGCGGTGGTGGAGGCGCCAGTCGTACCCGAGGTTCTGGGGGCACTTGACGCTCCCGGGGAAGCGGAGGTCTTTGGTTCAATTTCATTATAGTTGTCAACTAAAACAAAACACGCATAGTTTTGCACAAGCCTGCTATGTTTAAAAATATATTTAAATATAGAGCGTTTGTACAAAGTTAAATGAATTAAAATCTTTCTTACAAAATTATTTAGTAGAAATCCAATGCCTGTCCACATAGATCAAATACTGTTATGTTTTTACAATGTTAATGTAATAGAGCGTTCATTTATAAGAACTCATTATAGGTAGGTTTATTCAAGAGTTTATTGTCAATTGTCAATAAATAATACAGGGTTATACTGTTCAGACAAAGTTACACAATAACCGATTTCACGAATGAACCTTTAAGTACCTACATGCCGTACATTACCTTACCTAAATAAGTAAATAACATTCACGTAGGTACATTATAACCACTTAGTACAAACAAATAGTAGTATTTGTTTAGTCTTTTTAACCATAGACTACTCTTAATATACTACATAGTAGTCTTTGTGCAAACAGTGCAAACACCTAACTCTAAAATCTAGCAGAATATGTGTCATATGTGGGCCTTACTGTTTGGTTAGATAAAATAAGCAAACATGTTATCCGACGCGGACGTTATCCGACGCGGACATCCCCGCGTTCCCCTGCGTGGAGGGTAATGTAATTTCTTTTCACATTATATTAGAGTATTATATAGGTAGGGCAAATTTCATCGTTGCTTGCGAACATTGATGTTGTATGTAAAGTAACTCCTAGATCATCAACGACGTCTTCTTGGTCCGTAGTAATTTTGTCGAGTAAATGTTAGAAGTTCGTGTTTAAAAGTCGCAGGAGGCTGAAATGTTTTGCTAACATGTTATGTTAGTTTTTTTTGTAATTTTTTGGAGCAGGAGAAACGACATTATACGTCCAACATACGTCGGCTTCGACTACTTCGGAATCGTTTGAGGGGTTTATTAAACTTGGCGTTAATCACCGGTATTCGTACAAATCTGCTTTTCGTAAATTTTAGCTTGACCACTTAGTTTGAAGTGAAGCTGAAGTGCGTCGATTTTGATTCGTATGTCGATTGTTATTCTATTGTTTATTCGTCACAACGAATGAATCGGCAATCGAACAATTGTAGATGTATTCGATAGTATTGTTTTTAACAATCGCCCATCGCTATTTAATTCTCCAATAGCAATAGGTAATTTCGTTTCAAGTAACACTAGTCTATAATATTATATTTTTTATGGTAGAGTCACAGACTATGTACCATAGACTACTACTAATATCTATGTACTAAATAGTTGCGTGAGGTACGACAATACTGGTAGGTACTTATAGCGTTGATTTGATGAACTTTACGAACCAAATTTAAATACAGAAAAATCGAAACACCAAGTTTATGTTTTTGGGTTATCATACAAATAGATAGATTAGAGTATTTTAGTGGAGACAAAGATAATACACTTACATTTATAGATATGTGTAGCTAATATACATACCTATAATCACGCCATAAAGGTAGAGAGACTAGATATTTATCGTTTAATAAAAGTATTAAACAAAACTATTCATAAGCTCTTAAGACAATGTTTCAAAGTAATAAAATTTCTTGCAAAAAAAATGATCGACTTAACTTGAGATACAGCCATCTATTGGGCTCTGGGCGGACTTGTCTTAACGGAAGTACTACTATGGTAAAACGGCCTTACATTCCCCATAGACAAATTTAAATGTTCCCATCCTTATATACTTCCCGGGGTCCAGGTGCTTTTAAAAAAAAATGCTTTTTAGTTCCGTCACTTACCGGTGAATTAGGATTATAATGTGATAGAAATAGTGGCTGGGTACAGGCTAGCTTAATCTAAGTAAAAATTGCATCCCGTTAAACATTAAAATATAGAGTACTTCAAGAGTAAGGCATATTATGTCTGTAGTTTAATAGTGCAATACCCAAAGCAGTAATAATTATGAATTTAACGTAAAGTACAACTAGTTTTGGTTTTAATTAGGATGGCTGAATTTTACTGGTTCTTATTATACACACTATAAAGGAACCAGCAAACCCTTATAAAACTTGAAGATGACTATTGACTTGTAGACTTAAAGTTCATTTATAATTAAATCCTAATGTGCTGCAGCAAATGTTACTCGTATTTTTGGTATTTTGAAATTATGGAATGGTTGGCTGGTTGGGCACCAGCGCAAATAGAAAGCTCGGGAAAGTAATATTTTGACGTGGAAACATTGAAGCGAAGGTGGAATGGTAATGAATGAAATGAACGAACTGAATGCTAAATAATCAGTGAAGAACAAAAACTACGAATGAAAAGTGACTTCGGGGAGAAAAATTGAAATCTTTTCATGTGATTTAGTGAATTTGTGTTTGTGCAAAATTCATTGTAGACTGTGTTTGTATAATATTTTTGGAGCAAAGTTCCCAAAAAAACGTACCGCTTGGTAGTAATATGAGTAATGTTACCAACCAAAATGGAACAGGTCTAGAGCAGCAGGTTTGTGCCTCATGTACCTACATGCACTATTGATTTTTATTTTACCTTGCTGAAAAGACACTTTAGCGGAAACTGCTTTTGATACGAAGAGAACCATGTTTTCTATAAGGAAATGTTATAATTCATACAAAAATCTAATGATTTTCATTAAAATAGCTTTGAACAATAGAATCAAAACGCCTGTACGTGTCTTGCTCTGGGAATTACCAACATGGCGACTAGGATCCTATCACATTTTGGCCGACTTACATCGATTTTATAGTAATTTTACTCATTTTAACAGTACAAGTACCTTGTCGCTTCGCAGTACTTTTCCAAAGGCTCTCGAGAGTGAGGTCATTGTCACGATATATTTGCGTGTCATGGCGGGAGGAAATATAATATTTCGCAAGTACTTGCGCATCGCTGCCTAGAAATGTAGAATATCTGCTTCGGAAGACGATTTCTTACGCATAATTAGTGCAATTAAACAATTTTGCGTTGCAGTATCAAATGTCACAATATTATTTCGTGCCTCTTATCACCAACCACACATCAATAGGTACCTTGTTTAATCCAGTTTTATTTTGCAGTCTACTAGTTTGTGGCAAGTGTGCCTGATAGGGATAAGGTGGAATAACAGTGGATGTCCATGTTTCAGCTTGCTGGTCTGGACTTGCAGCCTCAGGCTAATAAGAGTGCTGGCCGATATATCCCACCGCACCTGCGAAGGCAGTTGCAGGGCAATAACTCTCCAGGTGACTACCCTTATCTCATACTTTATAGTTTAACCCTATCCTTTTATCCATATATCACTTTTATCCATTGTACTGCTACCTCTCTATTTTTTACATAAATCTCAAATAAGGTTAGAGTTTGCCCAAACTATTAAAATATTTATTTGCTATATTATGCATGAGTAATAATTGTATGTTATTACTTGTAATGTTGTGTTATTTCTTAAATACTGATTATTAACCACTAGTGCTGTAAAAAGTTAACCTATTTTCATCCACAGTTAGCTATTAATAGAAAATGTTCTCAAGGTCACTTGTAGCTAATCTAATAGATATGTGGGTTATGAGGCAAATATTGGTTATACTAGCACTTTCAAGATACCATTAGGAATATTTATGATCAAAGTTAATTTAAGATCACAAAATCATTTATGAAATAATATCAACAGATTTCATGTTGTAACTCGTAAGTAATATATGTATTCTTCCACTTCCTACCTACTCCCTTGTATTACATACTTATTTCAATAGTCTATAAATCTTTAAACAAATTCACATCATGGCATGACCTTGCTCCCTCGCAGAAAACTGACATCCTTTGTCCGCTTGAAGCCTAAGTAGTAACATAGGCAAAATCTTTATTTGTTCATTGTGTCTCAACCTTTAGAAAATTAGTTGTGCTGAAGCAGACATCTTTAGTCACATATGCTGGAAAAAGTAAAGTAACTAATATTTTTATATCTTATAACTTCTCATACTTTTAATCATTATTTGGATTCAGGGATTAGAAAATAAGTTTTAGTTCTTTCACAAGTGCTTTGCTTTTCTCATTTACAATATTCATTTTAAGCAGTATGCATGTATGGATATATGAAGATTAATGAAAGTAGATAAAGAAAAAGAGGTCTTTCAATATAAATAGAAATGGTGCTCTACTCTTTGTGCCTACCTCGTGAGGGACTTATTGTGATAGTAATTATGAATGTAATTGTATCATCCTATTTTGTAGGTTAGTTAATCCCTCACAGGGTAGGCAGAGAAAGTAGGTCACTTACATAGACTTATATACCTCACTTGTTGATGATACCTGACTCGTAGCTGGCTAGTTATTAAGTTGAGATTAATCACTCTGGCTGATTGAAAATTGTTGTTAGTACCTAGGTAGTCTAGATGAAGATTAAATTAGACTATGGAGCTGGCAGTATCATGTGATGTTTTTTCTATCTATTTTGTATTATTATTAGATAAAGTAGGTCAGCAAGATTACATATTGAATTTAGTGGATTTCAGTTATCACTTTTATGTTATCATTGTGCTAAAAGTATTACCTCCTGTACTATGAATCCAGCTGAGTTCTGTTTGCAATTCTAACTGTTGTGGGTTTGATACTCTTTGATGCTGAGGATCTAGTCACTTCTCTAGAGGCTTCAGCCACCACCACTATCCACAAGACCCTAGTGGATAGTGGTGGTGGGTGAAGCCTTGCGGCGCTAAGAGGTCCTGGTTGGAATATTATATGTAATTGCTTCATTTTAACTGCATATTTTTTTATATCTTCACTTGAGTAGGCAGATGTGCATAGTACTACCCACACACCTACTTTTCGCCGGAGATATATGTTACGTGCCAACGTGACAGTGAGTCTTTCGCCGTTATGATCATGCACTATATTTTACATGTAATTTTTCTTGATAGCTTATATAGAGCTTGTCAATTACTAGAAAGTAATTGTCAATAAGGGGTTAACAAACCATGAAGGCAAAGGTGAATGTGTTTGCCTACATATATACTACTTGTACTTGTACTATGTACTTTTGTTATTATTATATTATCTGTACCTAGTGCGGCAATGAGTTCATTGGCCTTCTACACTCCCAATACTTTGAATAGATAGTAGTTCAATATATCACTTTTATACATGGGTAATAGATCAAATGTTAATTATGTAGAGATAGTTTTTGTTTCTTGATCTTCAGAAATTATCTTTATTCATGACAATTTGTATTCCATTTGACTTATATTATGATACTGTAGTTTGACTTATGTCAAACTGTCATATTTATTGTGGAAACAGCCGGGAATATTTAGATCAGGTCAATGTGTCAGTCAGTGTCAGGTGTATAATAATAATAATAGAGGCCTTTAAATTGTCAGGTACTTATGTGGCTATAGTCTTAATTCATGGACTTTGCCCTCTTAGACAGGGGTTCTAAAAGTTTCATCTCTCTTTGTAATCTTCGCTGCTGTTCTGTCCAAACTCTAATAGGTGAAGTCTTCTTGTTTATCTTGAGGCATTCGGCCATTTGAATTGAACTACTCCAAATCTAAAAACTTTTACATAATAACGAAACAATAATGTTCATAAATCATGGTTAGTAATTATCCAAGACAAAACGGCGAGCTTTAGTACCATAGACAAGGCGACTAAACACTGGACTAGTCGTTGAATGAAATGCAGTAGATATTTTTGCCTTTTTTGCTTTATGTGGATGGAGTGGAGGTTGAGCGGAGGTGCCCGCCCGCCAGCAACCATCAAACGCAAGTATAATTATTAACAATGTTACGTTGCTTGCATAGGGGAAGAGTCTAAGCGCCAAAGCTTAGACGTTCGTCCCAACGAGTCACGGGACATCCGTTCAACATTCGGAAACAACTCTAGAGGTAGCGACCGTGGTGGTCGGCGCGAAGAGCGCGACCGTGACCGCGAGCGTGACAACGATCGCGGCTACGATTCGCGATTCCCGCGCAGGGACCGCGGTACGTACTGAAGACGTATCTATTGTCTGTTTCATTCCTCAAATTGTAAGTAATTTGGAGATGATTTTCGTGGTTATATCGTCTACAGGGATTTTTTTACTGACGTTGAATTTGACGTTGCTTTCCATAGAATAAGATTGTCAATTATCGGGGCAACATACATTTGTTGACTGATGTCGGTCATCGTATTTTAAACACATACATTTGTGTTCAGGTCGTGATTCAGGACACCAGAATGGCGACTCCGAGCGTTGGTCAGAGTCTGAGCGCTGGGGCGACCGTGGTGGCAGAGGTGGAGGCGCGGGAGCTGGCGGCGGTGCGAGCGGCGGAAGTGGCGCTGGGGCGGGCGCGGGCGCGGGGGCGGGGGCGGGAGGCGGCCGCGACTCTATCCGGGATCGTGACGTGCGCCGCGACGAGGACTACACAGAGCCGCCGCGCAACGACCGCTGGAAGGAGCCGGAGCCGCGCACCGACGAGCGTGCCTCCTCTCGCTGGGCTTCGGATGACGTGCGACGCACTGCCTCCCGCAGGGACGAGGTGACTACCTACTAATAGTAAATATAACTAGCAATGCTACTCGGCTTCACCCGCGTAATATTTGATTTAATTCCTAAACATATTTTTCTAGAATATAAAACATATCCTATCTGTAACACTATATATAAAATTTCACCCAATTCTGTACACAGATTTTTTCGTGAAAGAGGATGGTCGTTCCTCTTTCATCTTAATCTTTCTCTTATCGTATTTTTATTATTAGTAGGATAATGTATAGTACACGTAACACTAAATAAAACAGCATTTATCTTATGCAAACATACCTTGTACATTAAAGTATTTTCTGAATATTTTTTTTTATATTTATGTAATTACACCTTTTCTAAGATTACAAGTGGTATGTTTATATAATTACCATATATATAAATGTTTTACAAGGAAATAATTTGTTGTAGAATGATTGGACGGTCCCGCTACCTCGCGACGAGCGGCAGGAGCTGGACTTGTTTGGCACTGGCAACACAGGCATCAACTTCTCCAAATACGAGGATATACCTGTTGAGGCCAGCGGTGACCTCGTACCGGAATTCATCACTAGCGTACGTACAATTTATATTATAAATATTATATTAATAT